>WNYA01002148.1:0-48000 GCA_019512145.1 Engystomops pustulosus
TACATAATAAATTTTTTTTTTAATGCATACCTATTTTTGCACTTTTTCAGGGGTTCCAGCTGTGGGTTAAAATTCGAACTATCCCCTAGATAATTCATGGAGGGGTGTAGTTCCAAATAGGGTCAGTTCTTAGGGGTTTCACTGTAACTGCCCCTATTGGCATCTACAATCTTTCATGATGCCAAACAGAAAAAAAAAGTACAAGTCACGGTGCTCCAACAAGTTGATTTCCTTTTGAGCCCGCCGTGTCACCATCCTCACAGATTATTGCCTCCTATGTGGGTATTGTCCTAACGGGGTAACCCCAGAATGATTTTTGATGTGTTTCTTACCCAGTGGCATGAGTTGGGCAACATACTTTTGTCACTTCCAATGGCATATTTGATAAATTGCAATACAACTGTTTCTCTGCACTAGTCACGTTGTATTACAATTGAGCCAGCACCTTAGGGATTAAAATACTCATACAAGCCTACTACATTCTTTGAGGGGTGCCCTTTCCAAAATGGGTTCACTACTTGTGGCTTTCTATTGTACTGGTACCTCGGGGTACCCCCATTACCATCTAGTGAAAACGAAGCTTGAAAACCTAAATTGTGCTTCTTTCTTCCTTGACCCATGCCGTGTGCCCAGCCTGGTAAAAATTATGGCACATGTGTTGGTATTGCCGTACTCAGACAACCCCCAGAATGATTTTGGGTGTGTTTTTGTCTAAAGTGGCATGGGTTGGGCACAGTATATGAGGCACAAAAATGACTTTTTTGAGATAAAAAACACAATTTTTACTCTGCAACCATTTATTGCATTCAATTTTGACCAGCGTGTCGGGGTTTAAAATGCTCACACAACCACCTAAATTCTTGAGGGTCTAGTTCCGTAATGGTAATCATTTATTGGGGGTTTCTATCTTTGCAACTGGCACCTCACGGGCCCTGCCAACATGACATGGCCTCCAAATCCAAACTGTGAAAACGGAGATGGACAAATCAAAATTTCATCATCTCCTGTTCTCATCCCTTCTGTGTGCCAGTCTGTAAAGTATTGGCACATGTGTGGTATTGCTGTACTCGGACAACCCGCAGAATGATTTTTTGGGTGTTTTCTAAAGTGGATGGGTTGGGCACAGTATATGAGGCACAAAAATGACATTTTTGAGATAAAAACGCAATTTTACTCTGCACAATTTACTTTGCATAAAATTGTTTGACCAGCGTGGTCGGGGGTTAAAATCTCACCACACAACCACCGATAATTCTTTGAGGGTCTAGTTTTCCCGAAATGGTGACATTTTGGGGGGTTTTCTATTGTACTTGTTACTTCAGGGCTCTTCAATTACACTGTGGCACCACAAAATATTTGCAGCCAAATTGGCTTTCCAATTCCCAGTATCGTAACTCTTTTCTGGACATCCCTGTGCGGGAAACAGCAGCTGACATCCACATGTCTGGTATCGCCATACTCGGAAGAAGCGAGGGCAAGAAATTAGGAATATATTATTACCCCAATTCCTTCTGAATGTATCCATTTTGGGCTAATTGGAAAGATTGAAATCCAAAATTGAAATTTCAAAATTTCCACTCCATTTTCATATGCTTCCGGAAAAATAATTAAAGGGTTAACAGACTTTCTTAAATGCTGATTTGAATAGGTTGAGATGTTAGGTTCATAAATGGTGTTACTTGTGGGGGTATATAGTAACATAAGCCTTTATAAGCACTTCCAAACTGAATTGATCACCAAAAAGTTCGCATTCAAAATTTCCTAATAAATCTGAGAAAGGTGCTACTAAAACTTTCAAACCTTCTCACATCATAAAAAATGGAAACTTAAAACAAATAATGGAATTAAAAGAAGACCAATGGCAAAAGGTTTTCCATCAAAAAAAAAATTTGTCGGTATCATTTTGTCTAAAAAGGTATAAACATTTGAAACTTTGAAATAGTCATTGTTTTCAAAATTTCCTAAATTTGAATTTTTACCCCCAAAAAGGAACGGATCACCGAAATGACACTACTACATAAACACAATGTCTCACGAGAGAAACAATCTCAAAACACAGAGAATCTTAAAGCGTTGAAAATTTATACCACAGGAAAGAGACACTGGTCAAATTTCAAAAAAAAGTTGCGAGCCTTAACCTGCAAACAGGCTGCGTCCTTAAGGGGTTAAATATATTAATTATGTTTTTTTGTTGTTATATTGTATAACTTTAGTTCTATCTTCAGTTGATAAATACCATGTATATTCTTGCAAATATATAATATTGCTCAAAAAAGCATTCTAAGATGAACATAATTCTTTCCACATGTTTAACTCAGCAGACCTGGGACAGGATATCTGATTTACAAAACTGATTGTATAGTAAAGCCAACACATTGGCACGTACATAAAGTATTTATTGATCGTCTTACTTAAAGCATAATGTAATGTTATAATGATTTGTATTGTAATCATATTACTATATGATTCCCCCTTTAAAAACACAAACAGAACTATGCCTTTTTGCTGCTTACCCGCTTCCTTTCCAAACTTATGGTATTTCTGTTCTGAAGGCTTGACAAAATCTTCTCACCAGAGTAAAATGTCTGCGTGTCTATGCCCTATGCCATTGAGGCCAGTTAGCTTACTCCATAGATCCCATGATACCTTGTGTTCTCTTTCAAGGTTTTAGCATAAAATCCATTTAGTTTCCCTGAAGTAATTCCACTGAACACTGCACAGTGAAACATACAGGATATGTATATGGTGATAGGCTGGCAGCTTTCCATACATGGAGGAACAGGGAACATGTAATAAGTGGTATATATCATAAACTACATGAGCTACATGAAGTCAATAGCCTGCGCTGTGTGAGCACTAGGGGTTAATATCTTATCGAACAGAACACAAAGTGGTCCATTGACAAGGGTGGGGGAGGGAAGCAGGCAGAGGTGCAGAGAGAGACAGAATGTTTCTGTAAAATCACAGATTGGGATGGAGGAATTGGTAGGGAAAAGGAAAGATCTTGTATCTCACTATTCTGTGCAGGAGACATCTGTATACACTGTATGAACACATCTAGCTCTGCTGCATACACAGAGAGAGCTCTGTCACATGACCTCCTTCTCTGTGAGCACCATGTAGGGTTTTTTATCCGTAAGGGACTCCAGGGCTGGTTAGCACGGGCCGAGGCTGAGCTCCTACAGCACTGAAGATAATCTGAGGGTATATAAGGAAACTGCTGCCATATAGGTAACATAGATAATACGTTTAAGTTGTTTCACATCCCAAGAGCTCATGAGGCTCACAATCTATATGAGAGGAATGGAGACAAGATGTTAGGGAGCAGACAGTGCAGTTTATTGTATATGTAGGCTAATCCTGGACAAGTGGGTTTTTCAGGCTATGTTTGAATGTTTGAAAGGGGGGCAGTCTGACATATTCTGGTATCGAGAGTTCCAGAGTCTGGTGGATGAATGGAAGCAGCCCTGGATACCGTTGCAAAAAAAGAGCGGATGGTATAATAAGGGAATCGACCTCTTGTGGGAGAATATGTTGGGGTGCTATTAGCTGATTAGTTCAGAGATAAAATCAGCCAGTTGGGTTTGTTCTAGTTGTAATGAGAGTGAGGGGGCTGCAGAGTCCAGGGTCTGAAGAAACTGTATGTGTAAAAGGTGGCAGAAGCTTACACCTCTCACTGTGCATGAAGAAATAGAGAAGAGAGATAGGAGAGTCTCAATGAGTTTGCACATGTCCCAGATTTTTGAGATTCCTGGGAGTTAGGTTGTCTACTGCAGAGTGATGGAATCCAAAATGGTAGAGAAAGTGAGTAGTAAGTTTGTGATCAGATAGGTGGAAAGTTGTGTTAGACAGGTGAGATAGGGAACAGAGGTAGGTGAAATTTAAGTCAAACTGTAGTCCCCTTTGTGGAGGCTGTAAAGGAGTACTGGTGAGAGGTCGAAGGAGTTGGGGTGTAAGTGAGAGGAGTTTAGAAATAGCAGAATAAGCTATAGATGCAGATGTTAAACGCCACACATGATGATGGATGTCAGATAAGAGAAGTTAAGAGCAGGTATTAAAGCAGTGAAAAAAAAAAGTGGTGGCAGAGCCTGGGGGTCAGTAAGATGACAGCCATATGAGTAAAACTGAGAACACCAAAACAGATTGCAGCAGGGAAGGCAGTCGTCTGATGGAATTAGTCAGAAAAAAAGAAGTTGCGGAGAAATGCAGAGGGTCTGAATATCACCTTGATTTTTGTTACAATATGAAGTGTGCATTCCACAATGCTGCCAGAGAGAGGAGGTGGTGGATTGGTCCAAATGTGATAGGTTGTAAATTAGATTGGTTGCAAGATTTGGATGAGATTGGATGTGTCTGTGACACAAGGTAGGACTAATGGTGGGATTTGTTTAAAAGGCCCTGAATTAGGAGAGAGGTCACCAGTGGCAAAGGAGAATCATATGTAGATAGCAAGTGTGTTAAGCAGCAAGATTACGTAGAGGGCAGGTCATCTTAGTGTAAAATCTTTATAGAATCTTATGCTTCACTATTACGCAATAGGCCATTGTATTTCAATAGTAATCTCACATTGACAAATGTGAGTCGATATAGTACTGAATATTAATCTAAGTCTAAATAAAAGTGAACAAAAAACAATCCAAAAGGTGGTCAATAAGAAATAATAATCAACTTAATACCTTACAGCAAAAAAATCTACAAAGAAGTATCTAAACGTAACTTTTCCTAGAATCTCAAGAGTCATAAAAAACGGATTTAATACAAAAAATCTGACTTCCCATTCTAGCAAAGAAGGACATTTGCAAAAACATGAGCTGGGTGGCCCTTAATGTTTAAAGGGTTATCCGGGTTTTAAAATAACTGAGGGCCGGGCTGGGGAGGCTATTTAAAAATAAAAACATGTACTTACCCCGTCCGCCAGCCGATGCTCCGCGCCGCGGCCGGTCTCCTCTGTCGCTGGTTTCATTACAAGGGTGCACAGGGAGGTTCCGGACGCCGGAAGCTCCCATCCAAACACCTCTCCTCCCAACGCTTACAACGCTGGAGAGATAGGGACGGATGGGAGGAGCCGGCACATATGGACCGGCGAAGCTCCTTTTGCGCGGGCTGTCCATGCCCCTGTAAACAAACAGGGGCACGGATCGAAGGACAGCGGCGCGGGACGTCGCAGCCGCCAGAGGAGGTAAGTACATGTTTATTATTGTTTAAATAGCCCGCCCAGCCCGGCCATATAATTCTTAAAACCGGATAACCCCTTTAAAGTATACAAACAGCAAAATTGAGGAGCTAGTACGTGCTCACCTTAGAGGTTCAGCAGCATATGTCACCAAACAACCTAACCGTATTCCAACAGACATGATGCGTGTTTTTTAGTATTGTCTCAGCAGGAGATACGTCAGAGTGCTGTCCAGAAAAAAAAAAGCACACAGTGTTCTTTTTCTTCAAAGTAAAGAGGATAGGTGAATGTAAACAGGGCAAGATGGGACTTGTGGATGTCCAAGAATGGGGTCAAGATGACAGTGTCACTCTCCCAAATAGGACCCACGACTCGAGGTTTAGTGTTCTCAGGGTATCAGAGAAGTGTGGGTTGAGGGTTCAGGAGAGTGACTTGTCATCTTGAACCCCATTCTTGACATAAACAAGTCCCATCTTACCTGTTTACATTCACTTATCCTCTTCACTTTGTAAAACCAGGTTTTGTTTCTTTTTCAGGACGAGCACTTGACGTATCTCGTCTGAGGAAATACCAAAAGACACGCATCACGTCATGTGGAATAACGATAGGTTGTTTGGTGACATATGCTGCTGAGCCTCTAAGGTGAGCCACGTAACTAGCTCCTCAAATTTTTGCTGTTTTGTATACTTTAACATTAATTAGGCCACCCAGCTCATGTTTTGCAAAATGCCTCTTTCTTTCCTAGCGGTTTCATGCACTAAGGATTCTCATGAAGCAGATTTTTGAATTTAATACGTTTTTTATGTATCTTGAGATTCTAGTAAAAGTTACGTTTTAGATCACTTCTTTGTATGTATTTTTTGCTATTAAGTATAATAAGTGATCCAACCGACATACAACCCACCAACCATCCCATATTTATGTTGTGTTATGGCGAGTTTGACAATAGGATTTCTTAAAGATAGCATTGCACATTTTCTACCACTTAAATCCCAGTCGTCATAATCGATCAATCATATAAATGTGCTAAGTATGTTGCAATGAGGAGCCTTCACCTATCATATTGATACAGGATTATTATGGTTATAAAGACATCTACTTATTATACTTCTGATTCTCACTCTCCAGTGTTAGACATGGCACAATGTCCTCTCTCCTTACTGTGACAATGCATAATGTCCCCACATTGTTGCACCTTATTTATATTTCTGCATGTTTTAGCGTCATATGATGTACATTTTTCTCGTCAACACCGTTAGCATCATCTTCATGAAGCCACACTTACATTTATTCATGCATAAGATGTCACCATACAGACTAAGGAAAGATGTAAGGTGAATTAGATCTCCCAAATGTGATGGGAAAGGGAATTAGTCTGAAATCCGGTTCTGTAATAAATTGTAGTCTTTGAGCTAACAACCCCCCTCCCACTCCTAAACCAACCAATTCAAAAACCCAAGTGGCTCTGGAAATCTATGTCAGGAACCAAATATTTCAAATCTTTTGGAGGGTCTTTTTTAGCAGCGATTATTTATAAGCAACTGATTTCTAATACTTTTTATTTGCTGCAGGTTTTCACCCTTCATAAATAACAAGAGTGGAACACATTCTACATTAGTCCTACCTTTGCACCAGAGTGACTTTATTAAATACTCAGATTAAATATTAATACATTTGTCTGCTTTTGTGGGAACAAGTTAAGGAAAAGCTGAATACTGAAAAAAATAGATGCAGCTTTATTTTCTAATGATGAGCGCATTGTTGGGATTAACCAGACTCATCTTTTTACTGGTTGAAAGAGTAAAGGAGTAAAGAATAAAGAACTAGCGACAGTGTAGATAAACTTCTTTTTAATATGCATACTCATTAAAAAAGAATCTGTGTTCCCCATAAATAAGGCAGAATCAGAGAACAATACAAGGGTTTAAATAATTAAATACCATTTCCTATATGCCAGTATATACTCCTCTCCAAGAGCTTGATGCTTGTATCAACCCACCATAATATGATTCTCGTATTTATTGCAACTTAGAGGCTGCGGGAATGTAAACAGGGCTTAAAAATGATTTCTGCACAAACTTCAACACTCATTCTATTAACACTTTATACACCATCTGGGATATTTTTTCTGTTAATAAAATAAAACTGGCTCTAATAATTATAAATGTTGCATTTATTAGCTCGACTGGGGAAAAAATCTAAAACTGAACTGCACTTATCTTTGTAGAGTCTTTATTAGAGATATAGTGGCAATCAATTTTTTTTTTAAATGAATTCAAGAATATCCAGAAAACCTGTTCCTACTTCAAGCCTATTATGAAATATTGCTAGGATATTGAATGATGCTATTAAAAAGTAAGGGTTGGCAGTTTTATTGCCAAATTTGCAGACATACTTGTTCTTATAATGTCCAACGCGCGGCTCGACAGTGAAATGTAGTGTTTTATACTTTGCAGCAACAAAAACAACTGGGAGCAATGATGTTCAGTCACAAAGTTTAAAGCGCTGGAGAATTTGGTGCTGCTAATTAAATAAAGATTATTATTTATTATTATATTAAGTTGTCCAAGATGAGCAAAAATGTGGACTTTTCTATTTCTTAAACCAGCTTTACTTGTGTTTCGGTAGGTTAAAGGTGAATAGGGTACAAAAAACACAAACTTTTGGCAATTACTAAGGTAGCCTCCATTTTTGGAAAAAGCGGCCATGCTTTTCTGGCTTGTGTATAAACAGTAAGGGAATTAATCAAGGTTTGTACTGACGTTAAAAGCCTTGATACACGTCTGCAATTCCTGGCGCATGGCCAGGGATTTAATCTATTTCTCTTAATTAAGCTACCTTCTTGCCAATTGAGGATGGGAGGCGCATTGTTTCATATGTTCTAGGCTGTGGATGGGCCCATTCTTAACGCAGGCTATAGCAACATTTCAACACCAGGCAAGTCTGAAGCCTTTTGTAGAATCTGGCACTGTGGGAGGGGCAATAGAGCAGTAGCACCAGTGTTTGATTAAAGCATTTGATTTCCCAGGATCATATTGTGTTTAAAGGGGCATTCCCATTTCACAAATCAATGTTAATGTTTTTATAATGGGGAGTTTTTAAATTTCCAATATACATTCTGTATCGATTCCTCATGGTTTTCTAGATCTCTGATTGCTTCTTCTATTGAAAACGTCTATGTTACTTCCAGTACAGAACGAACAGGACCATGGTCTACAGGTGCACCAGCCATTAGAACCACAGAGAAATAATTAGATATGCTGTGTGTTATCAAACGAACCGATGACACCTGTTGTGCCTTATGGTCAGGTTTTTGTCCAACTGAAGTGAACATCAGAAGCTTCTATAGAATGACAGTAGCAGAGATCCAGAAAACCTTGTAGGACTAGATACAGAAAGTATATTGGAAGTCCTAGGTTTGTTCATGTAGAAAAACATTAACCATTGTATGTTGCCTGAGAATGGGATACCCCATTTAAAGGGACAACCCGTTATCAGGTCTCTGTCACATTTCTGTCACTATCTACCTGGTTGGAGCGCAGTTCACGAGGATTTCATCCCAGCCTCTTATCTAGTCAATTCATACTATTTCATTGTAAAATCATTGTAAAAAATCTTTTCTTTATTATTTAAATGAGGCTGGTCAATGGTCAGAGCAGTGATTTCACAGCTTGTACCATGCCCCTCTTCTACCCCCGGCTCTGTCATGTGTGATAATATTAGTGCTAAATGTATATGTTAGTGTCTGTGTCAATTCATGACATGCTGGATCCTTCCTACTACACAGACGACACAGGACACATCATCCTAACAACCTGCACCTGACATGTTTGCTATATCATGGCTGCCTGTAGCGTGTTTGTATCTTATATACATCCAGCACACGGCTGTCTAGGGGTGTGGCTGCCAGCACCAGGAAGCAACAATCAGTATACAAGCCTCAACTCAACACAGGCATGTCAGTCATGCACTGGGGAGTGTGGCGTGTGCCTACTCCCATCAGAATATAGCTGACACTTTGAATATGCTAAGACTCATTGGACATCTCACGGTCATTTGCATACA
This sequence comes from Engystomops pustulosus, assembly GCA_019512145.1. Lineage (NCBI taxonomy): Eukaryota > Metazoa > Chordata > Amphibia > Anura > Leptodactylidae > Engystomops > Engystomops pustulosus. The sequence continues at coordinate 9,239 of WNYA01002148.1, forward strand.
GCTTTAGGAACCCTCATGCTAGGTTTACAGGATGTAGAGGGACAATGAAGGGATAGAGGCAATAGCTTTTAATGGCAGTTTATGAAATATATTTAGATTAGAGGGGGTTTCTTTATGCCTGACGGGTTACTCTTTAAGTCTTGTAGGTCTTACAATGATCAATTGGGTCTGAAGTCTCTTTTTTAGTTTCTCTCATCAGAATGTCGTACACACATTGTAGTTATTCAGATCACTGCTTCTCTATTTGAAGACCTCTAAAGAGGTTACAGGTTCCAATTTTCATTCTTTTAAATGCTACTGATTTGTGGCATCATTAATCTTTCAGACATTGTATCCTAGTGATAAAACACTATTTTCTAACCAGGTGCAGCCGAACAAGACCAATCCATTTTTAACATGACTGATGATGACCCTTTCAAGTCTCAAACTGGAGCAAACTTCACTCCGGGCTCCACTGATTCCAGAATGTTCTGCACCATTTGAAGGCCACGAAGGGTGATGAATGGGAAATCAAGCGAGTGAGGCAAGTGGGTAAAATCGAGAGTGAATCCAAGGTTTAGGGACTGGCGGGAGTGCAGGGTGATGTAGAACCCCCTTCCCAAATGGTTGAAGACATCTGGAATCAGTGGAGCGGTGGTGAATTTTGCTCAGTTTGAGCCTTGAAAGGGCTCATATCAGTCATGGTTAAAATGTCCTTGGTCTTTGTCCCAGGCCGTCAACCTGGTAGAAATGTGTTTATATCACTAGGATACCATTTACTGAAGGATTATGATTCCCCACTCAGTAAGCTTTAAAAGACTGCAATGGACAACCTGTACCTCTTAGAGGTTGCCAATAGAAGCAGTGATTCTGAATACTAATGTGCGTACAATATTCTGTAGAGAACTAAAAAAAGAGAACTTTCAGACCCAGATTGGATCATTAAGCCACAAGACTTAAGAGAACCCGTCAGGCAAAACCCCCCTAACTAAATATATGTTCATAAACTGCCATTAGAAAGCATTGCCTCTATCCCTCATTGTCCCTCTACTTCCTTAACCTAAGCAATGAGTCTAAAGCTGTAATGCAAATAACCTGTGAGATGTCCAATGAGTCATTAGTCATATTCAAGCTGTCCAGCTTATTTCAGGAGTGGAGGCACAGCCACCCCCATGCATGTACTGACGTGCCTTGTACTGATGTGAGGTTCTGTATCATGAGTGCTTCCGTGGTGCTGGCAGCCACACCACCCTGCCCGCCTTGTGTGTATAGGAGAGCTACAACATCTCAGGCAGCCATGATATAGCAGACATGTCCAGGTAGAGGTGTAGATATGTCTGTGGTCTCTGTGTATTAGGAGGATCCCTCGGCATGTCAAGCAATGCAGCACAGACCCTTGAACTAAATTACTATATATTACACACAGACATGAGCAGGGGGAAAGAGGGCGGGGTAACAGCGGTGACATCACTGCCCCTGACCATGTGACAGCCTCAGTTACATAATAAAAAACTAATTTTACAATGATTTTACAATGAATAATGTATGCATTGACAGATAAAGGCGGGATGCAATCCTCGTGACTGCTCCAACAGGTAGAAGTGACGAAAAGTGACAGAGGACCTTGATAACAGGTGTCCTTTAAGGGGTATTCCCCATTTCAGCAAATAAATGTTAATGTTTTTATAAGAAACCTAGACTTCCATATACTTTCTGTATCTATTCCTCAAGGTTTTCCTGGATCTCTGCTTACTGTCATTCTATATAAAGCTTCTGTGTTCACTGCCAGTGGACAGAAATGACCATTAGGCACACGGTGCACGTCTCGTTAGAACACACAGCTCTATTATTCTCTGTGGTACCCTATGAGGGCGTTGCACCGTGGAGACATGGTCTGTCCGTTTCCTGTCCCACTGAATAACATAGACGTTTTCATAGAAAGACCGCATCAGATATCTAGAAAACCATGAAGAATCGATACAGAATGTATATTGGAAAATTTAAAACTCCCCATTATAAAAACATTAACATTTGATTTGGCTAAATGGTAATGCCCTTTAACACACTATGATCCGATAATCATGCTTTATCAACATGGGGCTACTGCTCTATGCCCCTCCCACAGTGCCAGATATATCAAAAGGCTTCAGACTTGCCTGGTGTTGAATTGTGCTATAGCCGCGTTAAGATGGGCCCGCTCCACAGCCTTAACTATGAAACATGCGCCTCCATCTCAATTGGCAAGAAGGTAGCTTACTTAGAGAATCGATTTAATCCCTGGCCATGCGCCAGGAATTGCAGCTGTATCAAGGCTTTTACGGTCAGTACAAACCTTGATTAATTCCCCTTACGGTTTATCACAAGCAGAAAAGCTGGCCGCTTTCTTCCAAAATGGAGGCATACTCTAGTAAGTGCCAAAGTTTTTTGTTTTTTGTACCCTATTCACCTTCTAACTACCGAACACAAGTAAAAGGCTGGGTTTTAGAAAATGTCCACATTTTTTCTCATCTTGACATTAATAATAAAATAATAATAATCTTTATTTATATTAGCAACACCCAAATTCGGCAGAGCTTGTAAACTTGTGACTGAACATCATTGCTCCCATTGTTTTTTGTTGCTGCAAAGTATAAAACACTACATTCACTGTCGAGCCGCGTTACATTATAAGAACAAGTATGTCTGCAAATTCTGTGCATAAACTGCAACTCCTACGTTTAATAGCATCATTCAATATCCTAGCATATTTCATATAGGCTTGACGTAGGAAACAGTTTTTCTGGATATTCTTGAATTCATTATTAAAAAGAATATTGAATGTCCACTCATCTTTCTAATAAAGACTAATACAAGATAAGTGCAGTTCAGTTTTAGATTTTTCCAGTCGGCTAATAAATGCACACATTTATAAATTATTAATCCATTTTTATTTATTAACAAGAAAAATATCCCAGATGGTGTAAAAGTGTTAATAGAAATGAGTGGTTGAAGTTTTTGCAGAATCAATTTGTTAAGCCCTGGTTTTAAATTCCCGTCAGCTCTCTAAGTGCAATTAAATACGAGAATCATAATTATTGTGGTTGATACACGCCTCAACCTCCCCCCCCCCTTTTGGGAAAAGAGGGAGCTATAATGCCTGCATATATGACATGGTATTTAATTATTTCTAACCTTGTTATTGTTCTCTTATCTGCCTTAGTTTATGGGAATCACAGGATTCTTTTTTAATAGATGCATATTAAAGAATTTATCTACACTGTCCCTAGTGCTTTTATTCTTTACTCATTACTCTTCAACCAGTAAAAAATAGTCTGGTTAATCCCAACAATGGCGCTCATCATTAGAAAATAAAGCTGCTCTATTTTTTTCAGTATTCCAGCTTTTCCTTAACTTTTTCCCCCAAACAGACAAATGTTATTAATATTTAATCTGGTATTTAATAAGTCACTCTTTTGCAAAGGGAGGACTATGTAGAATGTGTTCCACTCTTGTTATTTATGAAGGGTGAAACCTGCAGCAAAATAAAAATATTATAAATCAGTTCTTATAAATATCGCTTGCTAAAAAGACCCTCCAAAAGATTTGAATCTTTGGTTCCTGAACATAGATTTCCCAGAGCCACTTGGGTTTTTGCATTGTTGGTTTTAGAGTGGGATGGGGGTGTTAGCTCAAGACTACATTTATTATAAGAACAGAACCGGATTTCAGACTAATTCCCTTTCCCATCACATTTGGGAGATCTAATTCACCTTACATCTTCCTTATCCTTTATGGTGACATCGTATGCATGAATAAATGTACGTTGTGGCTTCATAAGATGATTGCCTAACGGTGTTACGCGAAAAATGTACATCATATGAACGCTAAAACATTCAGAAATATAAATAAGGTGCAACAATGTGTGGGAATATGCATTGTCACAGTAAGGAGAGAGGAACTTGTGCCATGTCCTAACCTGGAGAGTGAGAATCATAAGTATAATAAGTCGATGTCTTTTATAACCATATAATCCTTTATCAATATGATAGTGAAGGCTCCTCATTGCAAATACTTAGCACATTTAAGATGATTGATCGATTTATAACGACTGGGACATTTTAAGTTGGTAGAAAATGTGCAATGCTATCTTAAGAAATCCTATTGTCAAACTTCGCCATACACACATAAAATATGGGATGGTTGGTGGGTGTCTAGTCGGTTGGATCACTTATTATACTTAATAGCAAAAATACTACAAAGAAGTGATCTAAAACGGTAACTTTTACTAGAATCTCCAGATACATAAAACACGTATTATAATCAACAAAACTAAAATCTGCTTTCCATTAGAATCCTTAATGCATGAACCACTAGAAAGAAAGAGTCATTGCAAAACATGAGCTGGGTGGCCTTATGTTTAAGGTATACAAACAGCAAAATTGATGAGCCTAGTACTGGCTCACCTTAGAGCTCAGCGCATATGTCACCAAACCACCTATCCGTATTCCACAGACGTGCATGCGTGGCTTTAGAAAAAACATTGTCTCATACAGATACGTCAGAGTGCGCGTCTGAAAAAAAGAACCACCGGTCTTTACAAAGTGAAGAGGATCAGTGAATTTAAAACAGGTAGATGGGACTTGTTTATGTGTCAGAATGGGGTCAAGATGACAATGTCACTCTCCCTGAACCACCCAAGGTCCACTTCTCTATACCCTGAAGAACCGTAACCTCGGAGTCGTGTCCTATTTGGGATAGTGACACTGTCATCTGACCCCATTCTTGGACATCCACAGTCCCATCTTGCCCTGTTTACATCCCTATCCTCTTACTTTGAAAGACACTGTTGTTTCTTTGTGTTCTGGACGAGCACTCTGACGTATCTCGCCTGAGACAATACTAAAAACACCATCATGTCTGTGGAATACGGATAGGTGGTTTTGGTGACATAGCTGCTGAACCTCTAAGGTGAGCCACGTACTAGCTCCTCATTTTGCTGTTTTATACTTTAGAAGGGTTATCCGGGTTTTAAGATTTCTTATTGCCGGGCTGGGCGGGCTATTTAAACATAATAAACATGTACTTACCTCCTCTGGCCTGCGATGTCCCGCCCGCGGTCCCTTCGATCGCGTGCCCCTGTTTTTTTTACAGGGGCATGGAAGCCGCGCACAAGACTTCGGTCATGATGTGGCCGTCTCCTCCCATCCGTCCCTATCTCTCCGCGTTTTAAGCGTTGGGATATGGTGTTGATGGGAGCTTCCGGCCGTCCGGAACCTCCCTGTGCACCCTTGGAATGAAACACAAAAAAGCCACAAGGAGACCGGCCGCGGCGCGGAACATCGGCGTGGCCGGACGGGGTAAGTACCGTGTTTATTATTTTTAAATAGCCCTCCCCAGCCCGCCCTCAGTTATTTTTAAACCCGGATAACCCCTTTAAAACATTAAGGCCACCCAGCTCATGGTTTTTGCAAATGTCTCTTTCTTTGCTAGTGGGACAGATTTTTTGTATATAATCCTTTTTTTATGTATCTTGAGATTCTAGGAAAGGTTACGTTTTAGATCACTTCTTTTGTAGTATTTTTTGCTGTAAGGTATTAAGTGATTATTAATTCTTAGTGACCACCTTTTTGGATTGTTTTTGTCACTTATTATACCTAGATTAATATAAGTACGATATCGACTTCACTTGGTCAAATGTGAGATTCTATTTGAAATACAAGGCCCTATTGCGAATAGTGAAGCTAAGATTCTATAAGGTTTACACTAAGATGACCTCCCTCACGTAATCTTGCTGCTCAACACTTGCTAACACTATATCTGCTTCTCTTTGCGCCACTGGTGACATCTCTCCTAATTCAGGGCCTTTTAAACAAATCCCCACCATTAGTCCCTACCTTGTGTCACAGACCATCCAAATCTCATCCAAATCTTGCAACCAATCTAATTTACAACCTATCCATTTGGACCAATCACCACTTCGTCCTCTCTCTGGAGCATTGTGAATGCAACACTTCATATGTAACAAAAAATCAAGATATAATCAAGACCTCTGCATTTCTCCGCACTGTCCGTTTCGACTAATTCATCATACACTGCCTTCCCTTCTGCAATCTGTTATGGGTGTTCTCCAGTTTACTCCGACTGGCTGTCATCTACAGACCCCCCATGCTTCTGCCACACTTTTTTTTTTTCACTGCTTTATACCTGGCTTCTTAACTTCTCTTATCTGACATCCATCATCATGTGTGGCTTTAACACTGCATCTATATACTATTCTGCTATTTTTCTAAACTCCTCTCACTTACCACCTCCTTCGACTCTCACAGTACTCCTTTACAGCTCACACAAAGGGGACTACAGTTTGACTTAAATTTCACCTACCTCTGTTCCCCCTTCTCACCTTCTAACACACTTTCCACCTATCGGATCACAACGTTACTCACTTCTCTACCATTTTGGATTCAATCACTCCTGCAGTCGACAAACTATACTCCCAGGAATCTCAAAAATCTGGACATGTGCAAACTCATGAGCTCTCCTACCTCTCTTCCTCTATTTCTTTCATGCACAGAGAGGTGTTACGCTTCTGCCACCTTTTACAACACTACAGTTTCTTCAGCCTGACCTCTGCAGCCCCTCACTCTCATTACAACTAGACAACCCAACTGTCTGATTTATAGCTCGGAACTAATCAGCTAAAGCACCACCACACATTATCTCCCCACAAGAGGTTCACTTCCCTCTATTACATCCGCTCTTTTGCAACTTATCCAGGGCTGCTTCCATTCATCCACCAGACTCTGAACTCCTACCAGACTATGTCCGACTGCCCCCCCTTTCAAACATTTCAAACATACCTGAAAACCCACTTGTCCAGGATACCTACAATATACAATAACGATAGCTGCTCTGGCTCCCCTCACATCTTTCTCCATCTACCCTCTCATATAGATTGTGAGCCTCATAAGATCTTGGGATGTGAAACACTTAACGTATTATTATGTTACCTATAGGCAGCGTTCCCTACTATACCCCTCAGATTTATCTCATTGCTGTAGGAGCTGTCATCCTCGGCCTGTGCTAACCGCCCTGGAGTCCTTAGGATAAAAAACCCTACAATGGTGCTTCACAAGAGAAGGGGTCATGTGCAGAGCTCTCTCTGTGTATCAGCATAGCTAGATTGTTCCATACAGGTATACAGATGTCCCCTGCACAGAGTAGTGCGATACAAGATCTTTCCCTGTTCCCTACCAATTCCTCCATCCCAATCTGTGATTTTACAGAACATTCTCTGTCTCTCTCTGCACCCTCATGCTGGCTCCTCCCCCACCTTGTCATGGACACTTTGTGTTCTGTTCAGATAAGCTATTCACCCCTAGTGCTCACACAGATGCAGCTAGTGACTTCATGTAGCTCATGTCCTTATGATATATACCACTTCTTACATGTTCCCCTGTTCCTCCAGTAATGGAAGCTGCCAGCCCTAGTCACCATATACATCCTGTCTATTCACTGTGCAGTGTTCAGTGAATTACTTCAGGGAAACTAAATGGATTGTATGCTAAATTAACCTTGAAAGAGAACACAAGGTATCAGGGGATCTATGGGCGCTAATGCCTCAATGGCTAGGGCAAAAAAAACAAGAAAAGACACGCAGACATTTACCTCTGGTGAGAAAGATTGTTGTCAAGACTTTCAGAACAGAAAATACCATAACTTTGGAAAGAAGCGGTAAGCAGCAAAAAGGCATGTCGGTTTGTTTTTAAGGGGGAATCTATAAGTAATAGAAACAATACAAAATCATTATAACTTACAGTTATGCTTTAAGTACGACTATCCATAATACTTTATGTACTTGCCATGTTTGGCTTTACTAATACAATCGTTTTGTAAATCAGATATCCTCTCCCAGGTCTGAATTTAACATGTGGGAAAATTATGGTTCATCTTTAATGCTTTTTTGAGCACTATTATCTATTTGCAGAATATACAATGGTATTTATCAACTGAACGAAGGAACTAAAAGTTATACAATTAACAACAAAAAACCTACTAATTATTTAACCCTTAAGGACGCAGCCTGTTTGCAGGTTAAGGCTCGCAACTTTTTGTTGAATTTGACCATGTCTCTTCCTGGGTATAACTTTTCACCGCTTTATAATCCTGGTTTTTGAGATTTTTTCTCGTGAGACATTGTAGTTTATGTAGTAGTAGTCATTTCGGTGATCCGTTCCTTTTTTTGGGGGGTAAAAATTCAAAATTTAGGAAAATTTTGAAAAAATGACTATTTTCAAGTTTCAAATGTTATACTTTTTAGACCAAAGTGATACCACAAATTTTTTTGTTGGAAACCTTTTGCCATTGTTCGTTCTTTTAATCCATTATTTGTTTTAAGTTTCCATTTTTTTATGGATGTGAGAAGTTTGAATTTTAGAGGCAACTCTCAATTTCTTGAAATTTGAAAAATGCGAACTTTTTGGTGATCAAATTCAGTTTGAGTGCTCTATAAGGCTTATGTACTATATACCCCCACAAGTAACACCATTTATGAAGCCTAACATCTCAAACCTATTCAAATCAAGCATTTAGAAGTCCTGTTAACCCTTTAATTATTTTTCCGGAAGCCATATGAAAATGGAGTGGGAAATTTTGAAATTTCCAATTTTGGGATTTCAATCTTTCAATTTAGCCCTAAACTGGATACATCAAAGGAATTTGAGGATCCATATGAATGACGTTTCGAGGGCACGCCCTCTTCCTCAGACATGACGGGATCTCGTGCATTAGCTCAATTGTAGTCTCCGTGACCGGAAACTCCTATATAAACATCTTGTTAAATACAAAAGTATACAGTTAAAACATAATAGATCCTACCTTATATACAACATAAACCAAGCCTAATCAGATGCGAATAGTTGATATTCTTTCATAGAAACACATTAAAGTTACACTCTTCGTTTAACCCTTTAGGGCTTTTAGTTTCTAATCTGCATATCCAATAAACCTCTCTTTGTAAGAGCCGTTTCTTAATTTGATCACTCCCATTTCCACATACTTCTTCTAATATTAACCATTTCAATTCTGATACCTGGTGTCTCTGTTCCTTAAAGTGTCTGGCCACTGTTGTTTCCCCATATTTTCTCTTTTCCACTTTATTTGACTCTACAGTTGTCTCACCACTATCTTGTTTCCCATATGTTCTGATTGCAGATCTATGTTCATTTAGTCTGATTTTAATTGGTCTCGAAGTTTGCCCTACATACATTTTGCCACAAGGGCATTTTAATGCATAAATGACATTTTTACTATTACAAGAATGCCATCCTTTTATCATCACATTTGTACCATATAGTGGATGTAGGAGCTTATCTCCTCTAATAATAGAGTTGCAGTTCTGGCATGATAAACATGCATAGGTTCCATTATTTCTGGCTCTTAAAAATTGTTGTTTATTTGGTTTCTTTTTCTCTATGTCTGCTCGTACCAGCCAATTGGCCAGTGTTTTACCTCTCCTGAATACAAACTTCGGTTTGTCTTTAAACATATGTCCATATTGTGGATCGCATCTGAGCATATCCCAATATTTAAGGACAGTATTTTTAATCAAATTAGAATGATTGTCATAGGATAACACAAAAACGTGTTCCCTGTCTTGGTTCTTTTCATGTCCTATATTCTGTTGTCGTAATCTCTGCCAATCTTCCTTAGCTACTTGTTCTCTAATCCTATTCATTTCATTCCTGCAGAGGGCACGCCCTCTTCCTCAGACATGTTTCGAGGGCACGCCCTCTTCCTCAGACATAACGGGATCTCGTGCATTAGCTCAATTGTAGTCTCCGTGACCGGAAACTCCTATATAAACATCTTGTTCAATACAAAAGTATACAGTTAAAACATAATAGATCCTACCATATATACATAGCCTAATCAAATGCAAATAGTTGATATTTTTTCATAGAAACACATTAAACTTACACTCCTCGTTTAACCCTTTAGGGCTTTTAGTTTCTAATCTGCATATCCAATAAACCTCTCTTTGTAAGAGCCGTTTCTTAATTTGTTCACTCCCATTTCCACATACTTCTTCTAATATTAACCATTTCAATTCTGATACCTGGTGTCTCTGCTCCTTAAAATGTCTTGCCACTGTTGTTTCCCCATATTTTCTCTTTTCTACTTTATTTGACTCTACAGTTGTCTCACCACTATTTTGTTTCCCATATGTTCTGATTGCAGACCTATGTTCATTTAGTCTGATTTTAATTAGTCTCGAAGTTTGCCCTACATACATTTTGCCACAAGGGCATTTTAATGCATAAATGACATTTTTACTATTACAGGAATGCCATCCTTTTATCATCACATTTGTGCCATATAGTGGATGTAGGAGCTTATCCCCTCTAATAATAGAGTTGCAGTTCTGGCATGATAAACATGCATAGGTTCCATTATTCCTGGCTCTTAAAAATTGTTGTTTATTTGGTTTCTTTTTCTCTATGTCTGCTCGTACCAGCCAGTTGGCCAGTGTTTTACCTCTCCTGAATACAAACTTCGGTTTGTCTTTAAACATATGTCCATATTGTGGATCGCATCTGAGCATATCCCAATATTTAAGGACAGTATTTTTAATCAAATTAGAATGGTTGTCATAGGATAACACAAAAACGTGTTCCCTGTCTTGATTCTTTTCATGTCCTATATTCTGTTGTCGTAATCTCTGCCAATCTTCCTTAGCTACTTGTTCTCTGATCCTATTCATTTCATTCCTGCAGTACCCCTTTTCTACAAATTTCTCGATCATCCTTTGACTATGTATTTTATATTCCTCGTCTGTATTACAGATACGGCGAGTTCTTATAAATTGACCTTTCGGTATTCCCTTAAAGGTACCTGGGTGGTGAAAACTCGTTCTATTCAATAAATTATTCTTATCAGTAGGCTTAGAGTAAAGTGTGGTAGTCAGTCTCCCTTCATTAACTATTACATTAACTCTAAAATTGGTTAGTAGGGACTCCATTCTGCAGAAATTCTTGGTGGATGGCATTGGTTAAGATGTTTACCATTCTTTTAATTCAGTTCCGTACCACCCCACGCCACAAACAACATCATCCACATAGCGTTGCCGTGAGACGTGTCGCCGAGTGGAGTGTGTGAGGACCTGTCCTCAAATGTTAGACATGATTGTTTGCAAAATGGTGCTACTGGGGCCCCATTGAGGTCCCCTGTAATTGTCGAAGACATCAGTCCCTTAATATTTCTTTAACACATTTCCAATATGTAATCGGAAACCAATCATTGCTTGAGATTAGGGGTTCATCTAGCTTATCCCTAGTGCCCATTTCCTTCCTCAGTTGGAATAGGTGTACAGCTCTTTCGTCATGGTGCACAAATTTGTACACCATGAGTCGTCTTACCCTCTCAAAAACACTCCCCTGGCTTTAGGACATATAGGTGGTAGCGTGTATAGGAGCTGTGACAGCAGTTCAATATAGATGCTACAAGGGTTAGAGCAGGGAGTCCACCCCCGAGACTTGGACGTCCGGGGGGGACTCTAACCCCTTAGTATTTTGGGGCAAGTACAGTAGAGGGACTAGGGTGTGTTTTTAACAGGTTTTTATCGCTCCTTGAGGGAAACGGATTTAGAAGCTACCTTTTTAACAAGTGTATGGGTGTTGGTTCTTTTCCATTGTTATAGTAGGTAAAGTTAGGTATAGGTTATACCGGCTCCTATTAGCTTTCAACCATTATTTGCATTTGTAGGGACCTGTGAAGATTAGGTTTATTTTATTATTAAGATGTTTACTTTGTGAAAGTATAAAGGAGAAGAGCAGCATGGGTAATATACGAGCCCGATTTAGGATCGTTGGTTATTGGATGTAGTACCTGGGTGGTGAAAACTCGTTCTATTCAATAAATTATTCTTATCAGTAGGCTTAGAGTAAAGTGTGGTAGTCAGTCTCCCTTCATTAACTATTACATTAACATCTAAAAATTGGATGTTAGTAGGACTCCATTCTGCAGAAAATTCTATGAGTGGATGGCATTGGTTAAGATGTGTTACCCATTCTTTTAATTCAGTTTCCGTACCACCCCACGCCACAAACACATCATCCACATAGCGTTGCCATAGGATGACGTGTCTGCCGAGTGGATGTGTGAACAGAGACCTGTCCTCAAATGTAGACATGAATATGTTTGCAAAACTAGGTGCTACTGGGGACCCCATTGAGGTCCCCTGTAATTGTAGAAAGAAATCAGTTCCAAATCTAAAATAGTTTTTCTTTAACACTATTTCCAATAATGTAACTAGGAAACCAATCATTGCATTTGATAGATTAGGGTTCTCACATAGCTTATCCCTAGTAGCCCATATTCCTTCATCAGTTGGAATATTAGTGTACAGACTCTTTACGTCCATGGTGCACAAAATTTGTACACCACTGAAGTCCAGAGTCTGTACCCTTCTCAAAAAATCACTTGTGTCTTTCAGACATCTAGGTAGGCAGTGTACTATGGGCTGTAGAAAGCTGTCAATATAAATAGCTAAAGGGTAGAGAAGGGAGTCCACCCCCGAGACTATGGGACGTCCCGGGGGGGACTCTAACCCCTTATGTATTTTGGGGAGCAGGTACAGTAGAGGGACTCTAGGGTGATTTTTTAACAGGCTTTTTTTAGTCGATTCATCTATGATGTTGGAAATCACTGCATCCTCTAAGACCTGTTCGATCTCTTTTTTAAAAATAGTAGTGGGATCGTCTTGTAGTTTCTTATAAACATTAGTATCAGCTAGCTGACTCAAAGCTTCATTGGTATACGCTGTTTTATTCCACACCACCGTAGCCCCTCCTTTATCAGCCCTTTTCAAAATTATATTTTCATCCTTAGACAAATCTTTGATAGCTTGGAACTCAGCTTTCGAAAGATTAGGTCTTTTTTTATTCTTATGCACACTTTCCCATTTATCACAGACTTCTCGTGTTACTATTTGTTGAAAGCTATCAAAAATTGGAGAGAGAATTTCTGGGTCAAAAGTACTACGTTCCCTGATCTTTTTAGGTATTTCCGTTCTGGTCTTATTAGATGTACCCTTATCCTTAAAGAACATATTAACCCTTAGACCTCTACAAAATTTGTAAAAGTCCACTGTGAAATCAAATTTTTGTGTTTCATACGTAGGTACAAATCCCAGTCCTTTATTAAGGACCATTGTTTCCGTTTGGGTCAATGGTCTGTCTGAAATATTAACAACTGAATTTATTTTTTCTTCGTTCTCTTCTTGTTGGATGGATCCTTGCTGTTCCTTTCCGTTGAGGATTCCTGGGATGAGCTTGTTGCAGTATTTTCGTTTTTGTCTCTCTCTAAAAAATTCCTTTGAGTTGAACGTAACCTCATTCGATCATCTTTATGGTTAGTTGAATTATCACTTCCTGAAGCTCCTTGATCAGAGCTTGTATCTCTCTTATTCCTCGGTATATATGTGCGTCTCGTTGTTCTTCTCTCTTCCGACCAGGTATATACCCTGTTGTTCAAATAGTCTTGCATATCCCTGGAAAATTTCTTTATTTTCCCTTCAAGAATCGTGGTTCGTTGTTCTTCCAGTTGTATGAATGGTTTCTTGATATTGCGCTTCACTTTGCACCCTTTTTTCTTTTTATAACCGTCTCTTAATCTTGATTTCCTCATGTAGGTTATTAGTATTGCTTTTTGTAATGCTGTATTGGTAAGTAGTAGATCAAGGGATTACCGGTTACTGATGGCAACCACCTTTGTAGATAACGTTGTTCTTCTCTCTTCCGACCAGGTATATACCCTGTTGTTCAAATAGTCTTGCATATCCCTGGAAAATTTCTTTATTTTCCCTTCAAGAATCGTCTTTTTTTCTGGTGTGGTCAATTTTTGGACACTGTTCATAGAATGCGATTCCAGGGGAAGATGGAGTAGCCCCTGTCCTAGACCACGTTGTGTTTATATTGGAATTCCACGTACCTTACCGTGTCTTTTTGTGTGAAAGTCTCCATAAGGAGTCTTCTTGCTTCCCTTGCATATTCTTTCCCCAATGGACCATACATGGCTGTCAAGGCCAGGGCCAGGGCCAGCACTAGGCATACCTGGCCCAGAGCTGCTGAGGGGGCCCAAATAAGGCTGTGGGGGAATCCATGGGCATGAGAGCTGTATCTAAAGAATCTAAAGCTCCTCCTTTCTATAGTATTTTTGCTAAATGTATTTATATATATATATATATATCCCAGATTGTGAATGGAGATTTTTTTTGGGGGGATCACCTATCCTAATATGGGAGTTCAACACTCAATGGGGCTCATTTACTAAGGGTCCGAATCGAGCAATTCCGTCGGGTATCCCGACGATTTCTGATTTGCGCCGAATTCCACCATGATTTTGGCGCACGCGATCGGATTTCGGTGCCAGGTTGCATGCGACGGAAATGGGGGGCGTGGCCGTCGGAAAAACGGCGGTATTTAAAAAATAAAGTGTCGCTTGACACGCACTTACCTGCACCAAGAAATAGAACGTGAACTCCGGTGAACTCCGGCGGACCTCGGCGCAGCAGCGACACCTAGTGGATATCGGCGCACGGACCTTAGTGAATCCCGGCCGGACCCGAATCAGCGTCGGAGAACCCACCGCTGGATCACGACTGGACCAGGTAAGTAAATGTGCCCAATATCTCCACCAATCGGTATAGAAAGCCACAGCACAGCGCCGCACATTACATAGTGGTAATGCTTGGTACTGCAGTTTCAAGTCTCATTCACTTGAATGGGTCTGAGCTGCACACACAAGTGACCGATGCATGTGAAGTCCTTGGTCTGTAAAGCTGAAGCTGGGGGTCAGCTGTCCGTCGATCGCCTATACCAAGGAAAGGTGATCATTGTAAAATCCCACAATGCCTTGCAGTATCAACATAGTTTTTGCTTTCTTCACCTTCTTGACTGTTTTTCTTCAGTGTCGCTTCTGGATTGTACGCGATGGTGAACACGTCGTATCAGCGCTTACATAGGAGCTCAGTCATTTTTATGAGACCATTCCTGGTGCATTTCTCAGTCCGCCCTCCAGCTGTTATCTATAATATTCTGGAGATTGTGGTATGTATATGTGTACGGAGAGCAGATACCAGGGTTATATAGCTTATAAATGATAACAGTCCAGGGGAGAGAAGTATTTAGGACTGGAGCTTGATAACACAGGGTCATAAGGATGTTGGGGGTTTTATGGTTTATTTTGTGGTTTGGGCCAAGATCATATTAGAAAATGTATCTCCAGTCCTATGTAGAATATATTAGAATGTCAGCAATGAAGCTAAACAGTTACATTAACAAATAATAACAAAATATCTATGACAATAATTTAAATGAAAACAGCCACACACAGCAGCACCAAAATTCCTAAAATCCTGTGCGGTGCCCTTCCCAAAAATGTCAATGCCCACAGCCATTTAAAAGTAACTAGCAACTTTGTCAGTGGCAATTAAAGAGTTAAAACTGGGGCCAAGTTGAGCCTAACCTGTCCCTGGTCCAAACTTCTAATGAAGTTTGGGGTCAGGTCCAGGGAACCCGTTCCCGCAAAGTTCAGTAAGAACACTACTGCTCAACAGAACTCTCAAGTGCTGCCACCTAGTGTCCAGTACATCAGTGTCCATGACTAGCTAACGTGGGCCGTAGCCTAGGACTCCCCTGACAAATCACTTTTAAAAATTGCTAGCACCTTGTCAGGAGACTCATCGAGGGGCGTGTTTTTTCTTCAACTGAGTCACACAATGAGGGAGGGGGAGTGAGGGAGTTGAGAGAGACATTGGCTGTGTGTTACTCACTGAAGAGAATTCCTATGGGGGGTAATGAGGGAGTTGAAGAATATTGGCTGTGTCTGCCTCTCTGAAGAGAATTCCTGAGGGCGGGGGGAATGAGGAAGTTGAAGAGAAAACACGCCCCTTGTGACTGTTTATAAGTGATTTTGGTTACATCTCAGCTTTGGATTTAAAAAAAAAACAGTATGGGCACATTATGAAGACTTCTGTGGGAAGCTGTCAGTAGGTTTAATTATGACATTAATAATTAATTCTGAAATTCTGTTGACAAGTTGATGTATGGAATGTTACCCTGTGACTTAGTGAATACATCCCAGCCATGGACCAGTCCTAAATCAGAGAACAATAAAGCTTTCACCCTCCTTATCTATTAGCTATATTTCACGTTCTATGTATTCACTCCTCTCTTCACATTGATGGTTCTGCTTCCCATCACTTGTCTCATTTACCGCATTATCACTACGTCCTTTGGTGTATAAATTTGTGTTTCTGCAGATATTCTGTTATACCAGACCTGAGGAAAAAAAACCGACGATGAAGAGACCTGAAGATGAAGAGGCCTGTAGAAGATACCTAATGAAGAGACCTCAAGATGAAGAGACCTGAAGAGGAAGAGACCTGAATATGAAGATACCTCAAGAATAAGAGACCTGAATATGAAGATACCTCAAGAAGAAGAGACCTGAAGAAGAAGAGACCTTAAGAAGAAGAGACCTATTTACTCCGATAAGGAGTGGAGTTTAAAAGAGAAAAATAAATATGTCATTCGACGAACTAGCTTGCATTACTGACAACAGGGCAGAGACCTACTCCCTCACAGATGCCGAACGGGAGTCTATTCTGCAATCAGCAGAAACAGCTGGCCTAACGCTTGAACGAGCCAAGAAAGACTCTAAATTGAATTTTCTTAAAAAACTGGAACAACTAAAGAAAAAGGAATTAAGTCTACAACTCCATGCCTCTACACTTACGGAATATGTTAAAGTTAAACGAATACCTCGTGGGATGAGGAGTCCTCTACGTCCAATCTTTTTAAAGGATGACCATATTTATCTACAAAGGTGGTTTGCCATCAGTAACCGGTACTCCCTTGATCTACTACTGCTCACAATACAGCATCTACAAAAAGCAATTACTAACCTACATGAGGAAATCAAGATTACAGAGACGGATTATAAAAAAGAAAAAGGTGAAAGTGAAGCAGCAATATCAATAGAAACCATTCATACTAACCTGGAAGAACAACGAACCACGATTCTTGAAGGGAAAATAAAGAAATTTTCCAGGGATATGCAAGAGGAAAATAAAGAAATTTTCCAGGGATATGCAAGACTATTTGAACAACAGGGTATATACCTGGTCGGAAGAGAGAAGAACAACGTTGTTCAAATAGTCTTGCATATCCCTGGAAAATTTCTTTATTTTCCTGATGGAATGCTATATATTAGTACCAGTAAATAACTCACATGGTCCCAAGGCAACGTTGTCTAGTGCAAGCATTTATTGAAAGAAAGATATACCAAACTATATTGTTGGAATAAAGAGTGGAAGTTTTAATGGAACATTTAAGTAAAGAATAAGTATGCTTTAAAGCTTTTTTTCTGGTGTGGTCAATTTTTGGACACTGTTCATAGAATGCCGTTCCAGGGGAAGATGGAAGAAGTAGCACGCCTATGTCATAGACCACGTGGTGTTTATATTGGAATTCCACGTACCTTACCGTGTCTTTTTGTGTGAAGTCCAGGTATAGGACCATGAAGCATGGAGTAATATTTCAGGAAATTCTTGCAACAACCGCTCCCTGCTGCTTTAAGTAAAAGCTGTAGCAGACTTCCCACAGCGGAGGAGATGCAAAGCGCCTAGAATACAGCAGTGTGAGGAAACGCCCAGCAGTGACCTACCCCACCCCACCAGTGCACTTTGAAAAGTCCTGGATTATGAATCTGTAATTCACAGCCATGTTGCTACTAACAAGTTACACAAAGTTATGGATACACAGTTCTCCAGGGATAATACCTTACATTGTCGGTTGAAAGGACAGTGCACAGCAGTGTGAGGACACACACACAGTGCACTTGGAGATGTTACGATCCTATAATATAAATAAACGTTTCACAGACCTGCTGCTACTAACAAAACTAGAAAAGGGTATGATTACACAACAATAACTAGCAATATCTGCAGAGAATTAAGAGCACAGCAGTGTGAGGACACATCCCCAGTGCACTTGGAGAAGTAACAATCCTGAATATGTATCCATATTTCACAGTCCTGCTGCTTCTAACAACATACACATAGGTATAGATTCCATAATTCCCTGTGTGTATAACATACATTTGTAGTGAATATTTCTTCAGCATTTTCTCACACTCCGCTGCCTCCCGACACCTGGATTGTATCACCAGTGATTTCCAGGACACATTGGGGCAGATTTACTTACCCGGTCCATTCGCGATCCAGCGGCGCGTTCTCTGCGGTGGATTCAGGTCCGGCTGGGATTCACTAAGGTAGTTTCTCCAACGTCCACCAGGTGGCTGCTGCGCTTAAGTCCCCTGAAATGCACTCAAGTACACCGGCCTATTCCTGGTGAAGGTAAGTGCTAGCTCCGCGACACTTTTTGTTTTTTAAATGCGGCGGTTTTTCCGAATCAGTCAGGTTTTTCCGTCGTGTGCATGCCAGCGCCGATGTGCCAAAATCCGATTGCGTGCGCCAAAATCCCGTGGCAATACAGGGAAAATCTGCGCAAATCGGGAAAACGCAAATCGGGCCCTTAGTAAATGACCCCCATTCTGTCCCCAGAGTCTTCAGTTTCTAATTGCACGCTGGGTATATGATCGCGGCAGCGCTCGCTCTCTCAGATCATTATATGGCAGCTCTTATTTACTGGACAGATATCCACCGATAATGCTCTTTTATCTAATATCTTCTATTACATTATTTAAGAGACTGATACTAGACAACCATTGCCCTAAGCCCCCAAGATGAGTGAAGACACTGCAGTCCTCACATGAACACTCCAATCTCTATGCTTCCTGCCTAGCACAGTGCTACACATTGTATTGTGGCTGGGACTGGTATTGCAGCTTAAACCCTCATGTGATGAGTGAATATGACGCCATAGGCCCGGGGTATCCTGTTTATGGGACTGATGAACATTACCCAGCACTGAACTGACAAGCTCTGTGTAGCGCTGCAAAATCTGTGTGCGCTATATAAATAAAGGAATTATTATTATTATTACTGGTCCTTTGATGAATTTTGTATGTTTTAGTAAATTTTTCATGTTGTTTCATTTAATTCTCTATCTAACCTTTTCTAAAAAAAAAAAAGTGAAAAATTGCCTTTGTGATTTAATAGGTAAAAATCTCTTGACAGGGATGTGAGTGGTTATATGGGGGGCATTTATACTGAAGTTACAGTGTTATCTTTATTGTTCACAAAATGGACCATATTCAGACAAAGTATGGGTGGCAGGGTGTAGTAAAGGGAAGATTGTTGGCCCCCAAAAGCTGCCACAGCACCCGCATTCTCACTTAATAGCTATACTGCGACGGCAGGCTTCTGAACCTACACTAGGCCGCAGTGTGACATAGCAACCCCTTGCCAACCTGCTGGGTTTAGTAGTCCAGCGGGCGGTAAATAACAGCTCCTACTGATCCACATTTATTCTGGGACCACCATTGAGTAGGACCGTCCTTTGGACTCCGATACCCAGAAGGGGCAGACAAATAAATTTCCCATGCTGCCTGCAGATTAGACTGAATAAGAGGGTCGTGCTAGGCACAGCCATGTTTTTAGAGGGTGATTCCCTATGTGAGCGCAGTTTCTCTGCTATGAATGAATTAAGTGGGTGGAAAACAAACCATTGAGGCGATAATGAGTAAACACTACTGACAAGAACGAGACGGGAAAGTGCTCTAATGAAATCCCATAAGTGTGTCCTTATACAGCCCGCTCCCAGTAATGACCATCGCTCTGTTTACACACGTCCAGTGTAGACAAATAATGGAGATGGCTTTTTATCTTAATGTGTCAGGCAGCTGCATGTTCTCAGCATCGCCTAGCTACACGTAGCCCCCAGATACTACACATAGTATTCACAGCAGCCCAGGGCGGTCTACCGGCTTCTCAGGGACAAACCTTTAAGGGTGCCGCTCATTTTGGTCTTGTGGGCACCGAATATTTCTGGGGATTTTTACCGATACAGGTGGTCTTATTTTTTTTTGGTGGGAGGGGTATTTTTTATTATTTTTTTTTACTATAAATTTATGATACGTGATATTGATTTAGTTTATTTACTAACTAACTAGCAGCGGTCTGGCAGATTTATCCTTTAGATGCCATGGGGACAAAAGAAAAGCCTATTACAAAGACTATAAAACTATCATGTTGTTAATCCCACAAAGTGACGACATTTCCAGTGCTGTTTGTAAATTCGCCTTCTTCCCTGTTAATGTAAAAAAATCAGCAAAAAGATTTATGGAAAAAAATAAAGCATAGGTGCTGTCATATCTGATGAACAAACCCTCAAAAATGGAATAGATGGAAAATGACACCTCGTTCACAAAAAACAAGTCCCTTTCTGTCAATCACAGACTAAAAT
This sequence comes from Engystomops pustulosus, assembly GCA_019512145.1. Lineage (NCBI taxonomy): Eukaryota > Metazoa > Chordata > Amphibia > Anura > Leptodactylidae > Engystomops > Engystomops pustulosus. Next base: position 29,623 of record WNYA01002148.1, read on the forward strand.
GTTTAAAATATGGTCAAATAATTTAGTTTTTAAGAATAAATGTGTTTTTATTTGATTCATTTAGGATCACTGGATAGCCCATGCTGAATGGCCACAAGCACTTCTTACTATGTGCCCTCAATAAGGAGTCGTTTAGCTGCAGTGTAAGGACCAATAAAAAAAACAGAGTGCTACCCGTTTATAGGAGGTAATCGTGCCACATTTGGGGTGAGAGGGGGAATTCCTTTCAATTAGTGTGAATGAATTGGAACAGTGGCACATAATCTGACACCCAATCAGTGCATGTGTTGACACCAAGTCTCACGTGTGTGTGAGGGATATGGTGGAGTAATGTGTCAAGAAATACATGATAGATATGAACTCCAAATCATCATCTTACATTAAAGACAACAAGTTTCTTAAATGTACTCAGGATAACAGAATAGCACATTCTTTAATTCACTTTTATTAACAAAAATACAGCATTATACACAGATACAATTATGACTTGTCTCAATCAGCTCTGGTGTACACAATTTCAGTTACCCCTGGTTTCCGACCCTGTATTTTCTAACTTTAGGGTCAGCAGCCATATTGCCCGATGCTGTAAAGCAGAGCTTCTCTTTCCCTCTGCTCCATGCAGCGGACCCTCCCCCTGAATTCCAGGACTGAGCTTACACGGATACATAGACACTGACTTCCTTCTGGCAAACAACAGCATCAACAAGAAGAGAGATACAAGCTACAGGCAGATAAGATCTTTATCTGAGGAGGGGGAGGGAGGCACATCAGATCTGATAGTGTAGAGCAGAGATGTAGCAGAGAGCAGATATGTAGTAGAGATGACTATGTCGTTGTGTGTAATATGGATCTCATCTCTGATCTGTCTCATCTCTCTTTACATGTGTCAGATACTAGTAGAATGTTCAGAAGCTAAATCAGAGTGTATATAAACCTTGTACTCTAATAATCTAACCATATTGTCAGCACACAGTATCTCATACCACTAGATGAATCATAGTGTGTCTTCTTAGAGAGTCTACGCCCACATTCTGGAATGTGTATAATTAGCAGCCTGGAGCGTCGGACATCTTGTGATGGACAGCATCCATGCTGCTAATTATAAGTTTGTTTTCTAGGTGATCTCGGCATGTCAAGACTAGCAGAGGAGAGTGTCGGGATCAAGATGAAGAGGAGTAAAGGTGAGTATTTGTAGCCTTTTGTTGTTATTTTCAGTGATTGATTTCCTTTAAAAGTATAAAAGTTGAACACCTTGTGGCAGTCCAAGCGTCTGCTTGGCTTCCCCATCCCTGTGGGCACCTTCTAGATAAACTCCAAAGCTATTTCCATCAGAGCATCAATGTGGAGATCTTTGTGGAATTTCAAGTGCAAATTTAAGAAACATTCCAAAAATAAGAAAAACTTTGGCTCTTTGTTGTCTGTTGTCTATATTTTACACAACTTGTGGTGGTTGCATGTGGATGGACATATTACAGTGTGAGCACACATCTGTCATGAGTCCGTTCACTGCTCCGCAGGACATACAAGCTATCTCAGTGGAAGTAAACGCTACCATGGTGACTCAGATAATGGATTCACACCTTCTGCTTCTCACCACCAGAGAATTTATAAGGGACCAGTCTGTCCAGCGGCATCACAACTTTCCTATTGTGTTAAGACGATGCTTCTACTAAAGACCCAAGGTGACTGAGAAGAGGAGGAATCACAGAGGAACACTCCAAACTATGATATTAAGTGCTTCTGATATTGTTTCTCTCGCAATTTATTTTTCTGCTCTTTTCGGGACAATTGCAAATTTGGTTCTCATCTTCGCTTTTCTGAGCAATGCTTTCAAAAACAAAGTGTTTCAACCTCTGGATAAGATTATCGTGAACATGGCAGTGGTCAACCTCCTCTTGTGTTTTTACAAGGAGATCCCCGGACTCCTCATATTGTTCAATGCCAAAGTTTATGGACCTGGGGGATGTAGGTTCTTGCTTTATTTTTACCACACTCTCCGCTTGATCAGCATCTGGTCAGTGGAGAATCTCAGCTTTCTCCATCTCATCAAGATACGGAGACCTGGTCATAGTTGGTCAAAGTTTATCCATCGGCACCAAGCTCAATATGTCAACTGGTCCTTGGCTGGATGCTGGGCCATAAGTATAATTTTCCACATGCCGTACCTCCTATACCCTGAGTCGGTGGGCACACGTAATAAGAGCAACATGTTGATGACGAGTACCAACTGCATCGGACCATCACACAGTGAACTCTTGAAGATCCTCACTTATGCCACGGTGAGTGTGGACTTCATGTTGATCATCTTGGTTGTTATCCTAAACTGGTTCATAATAGACTTGATATGTAGACACCGGAGGCAAGTACGGGACACCATATCCGTAAGACGTGGGTGGAACAAGCACACAGCTCAGGCTACAAAGATACTGCTGTCCCTCCTGTGCTTGTATGTCCTCTGCTGGATCTCCAGTGACGTGGTGTGGATAGCCATAGTCTCCGGGCTCATGGAGAACGACTATGAAAACGACATGCTCTCCGCTCTATATGGCATCCTGTCCTCCATATACTATTCAGTCAGCTCCTGCATTATGGTGTTTGGCTACAGACAAGTGAAAGACTATTTAGCAGAAGCGGGAAACTGCTGTCGAGTGGAACGACCCCCAACGACTGTCCAGACCTTGGAACAGCAGCAATAATAATAATAATTTTATCTTAGCTCGATAATGTACAGCTCTGACGTTGTTATATATCTACTGTAGTGTTATTTTTTTGTACTGTATATTGGTTATATTAGAATGGGAAACACTTCGTAAGCTTTAGCACTTTTTTTTGTCATAGTACTAATTGAGGAGACAAGCTGGTGTAGAGATGCATTCTGGGAAAAGTATGCAAATTAGCTCTCCTTCTGAAGAAAGAAAACTGTCTCTCTAGTGCCACCTGTAGGCAACTACAACCAGCATCTGACCCAATTAAGAGCCTTGGAACGTTAGTATATGACATAAACCTAGGAAGCCCATCTGTATTGCCCATCATTGCCCCCCATTTTGCCCCTCATGAGACCTTGTGCATTGGGTAAGTATAATATGTCATACATGCTGCTATTTTTACAAAATCAAGCATAAAAATATAACAGGGGAGCTGAAGTCAATAGATCGATGACTTGGATATGATGGCTGAGCATGCAGGTGGTCTTTGGATGTTGAGGATTGACCTAAGGAAACATACAAGTTATAGACTCACTAGGTCCGTAGTCTGCAACCTGCAGCTCTCCACCCAATACAAAACTGCAAGACTGCCCCCTAATGTCCAAATCTGACATTATAACTCATCTTATTTATCTCCCAGGATTTTTAGAAGATTCTCTCCATTTGTGTGTAATGTGGTAAATGTCTTATAGTTCGCTGGTCTCCATTATTAATAGGCAGGATCTAATGGACCGTATAATGGGGTGAACCGGGTTTTGCAAAGCGTCTGAAAATTTGACATGAGCAATACGATAAAAATCAAATATCTTGAATTTGGAACAGAGGCTATGACACAAATGTGAACACGAATTACTAAGATATAATAACTAAAACATACATGTATATTCACCTCTGGATCTTACTGTTCTTCCAGGTATAAACTACCAAATAAGATGTGCAACATCCCCCACCGGGGCCTAGCCCTTGAGGTGAGGCCTGGAGACAGCCGGGGCCCGCGGTACCGGAGTGGCTGGCGGTTGCGGCCTAAGCACGCTATTGTCACGGTGCTTGGTACGGAGGGAACCGGAGGGCTGTCCTACAGCCTGGCAGGTCTCCAGCAGGGTGGTGTTGGCAAGAAAAGATGAGGGAGAGGCTGCTATAGCGGATCTCCCTGGGGCAACCCCCCGATGTCCCGAGTGTGAGTCTCTGGGTGATGGCCAGGGTGCCGGTGATGAAGGCAGCCGTATTAGCAGGGACCAGACGGAGACAGAAGTTGAAGGAAACAACTTACAGTTCTTTATTTGAACCGGCAGGAACCGCAGCAACGTGCCTTTAACAGGTAGATGGAGTGCTGAGATGTGAATTGGAGGGAGCCTCAGGAGAGTTCACCAGCCTGGATGTAGAGGGCAGGCTGGGAGGCAGCTGTGTCCTGGTAGGAAGCTTCAGCTTGTCCTGTAGGGCTTCAGGTATCACCTTTAAAGGTAAGATGATACCCCTTTTCCTCACTACACTAACTCTAGTCTGATGCTCCACTCTTCAGAGGCAGGGGCTAGGCTCTTCCTGCTCTGGTATGGGCTAGACAGAGATTACTCACTCACTGATCTCTAGGATCCTCCTACAACAGAATCTCTCTGAACAGATCTCTGGAAAGACCTCCAGAATCTGAGACTTCTCTCTAGGATGACATACTGGAATCCTCCAGAACATTCCTGGCCAGAGGTTTTATTACCTCCCTTTGGTCAGGTGGTGGCTGCTCCTCCAATCACATCTCAGCTTACAGAGCACAGGATGTAACACAAATCATTGGATAACAGCATCTTGCATTATACAAAATACTTAACCTCTGCCTTGCCAGGCAGGATTCACCACTGCAATACCCCTCTGTCCTATCAGAACCATGTTGTGTAATATGGATATATGCAGGTGGGACGTATTCGCAAGCACTACCTCGCCATTGCATCGGCGAGGGTGTTGCATACCCCGGGGGCAATTGAAAGAGCCGCCCTCGGCTCGACTACAGATGGTTTGGGGCACAGAGGGGGCTAAGGGCACTTCTAGGAAGTGCAGGCTATGTGAGGTGTAGGGACAAACCGCCCATGGTCCTGGAGACAGGCACCTGGGTTGGTGTCGGACTGAGACAAAAACATAAAGCTGTATGACAGTTGGTCGCTGACGCCATTAAACCGAACTGTACAGTAGGAAAGGTGTGGTGTCATGTCCTGTAATCCACTCCTTGCACCAAGGCCTGTATATTTGTTTTATCAACGCTTCTTCCCTGGCGGCAATTATATAAGGTGTCTATCTGCATTGCGCTAGCATATGCGACACAAGTACCTCCTGACTGGTATCCTTACCCATGTATGAGTGGCATCCAGGTGCTAACTCTGTAACACCCCCGGTCCCCTTAGGACCCACAGTTTACGGACTACCCCCATGTGCAAACCTCAGTTTGAGGGATCAGGTAGCGGTCAGTGTTTTACATAGAAAGACGGTCCGACACAGCCACACTACAACCTGAAAAGCCTATGAAAGGGTTAATGCAGACTACTGGCATATCTTCTGACAGTGTGCAAACAGGTTAAGATCACATTGGCTTAGGAGCCCAATGGGTACACATCTTAAAACGTTACAAACGTTACAGAGGTAGATAGGCTACTCAGGGTAGCAAGATAGTAAATGTCTCTTTTCCTGCAAAGAAAAGGCATGGAAGTGCAAACAGAATGTCCGTACCTAAAAAGGAAGGCATTAAGTGCAAAATGATAATAAATTACATGGCAACTTTTCCCTGGAGTATCTGGCAAAAGTCTCACAGAAGGTCTCTAGTAACAAAGTCCATCTTCTGGGTACAGCCCTTGATGTGGGGAAAAGTGCACTGAAAAGCAAAGGGTCTCCTCTAGTGTAGAGGAACAGAGTCCTTTGAAGAAATTCTCTGCTGTGGCAGAGGAAGGGGTGCTATCATAGCACAGGACAATATATAATCTCTTGACTGAGATAAATAAGGGTAAGAGCAGTGGCGTAACTACAGCCGTAGCAGCCGTAGCGGTTGCTACGGGGCCCGGGAGGTCCAGGGGCCCGCGCTCCCGTTCCTGACTTCACAACTTCACTTTGGAGGTGGATGATGGTCCCTGCCCTGCCACATACATTGGCACAGGTCCGGCGGTCCGTACGCTCTAAGTCCCCGAGAGTTCCTGCACCCGGCTCTCCTCCTCCTTAGAGTACTGTTCTCCCGGCCAGTGCTCATACAGCAGCAGCGAGGCCCGGGCTGATCCCTGCCCTGCTGTACTGTATGCACACAGTGCTGCTGTACTGTATAGGTACAGGGCTGCTGAGCCTCTGGGACCTCGAGGAAGCAGCAGCCCCAGGGAGACAGCAGGTAACACAGGCCGGGCAGAGAGCTATGGGCTCCCGGGGAGTGAGGAGCAGAGAGACCAGGCCCCAGGAGGAGGGAGTCGCCGAGCAGCACAAACCAGCATCAGAGGAGGCTGCAGAGAGGAAACATCTCCTGGTAAGTATATTTATGAGTGTGTGTATGTATATGCTGTATATGTGTGTGTAAATGATGTATGCTGTGTATATACTGTATGTATCTGTGTGTAAATGATGTATGATGTGTATATACTGTATGTATCTGTGTGTAAATGATGTATGATGTGTTTATACTGTATGTATCTGTGTAAATGATGTATGATGTGTATATACTGTATGTGTGTCTGTGTGTAAATGATGTATGATGTGTATATGCTGTATGTGTGTCTGTATCTGTGTGTGTAAATGATGCATGAGTTGTATATACTGTATGTGTGTCTGTATCTGTGTGTAAATGATGTATGCTGTGTATATACTGTATGTATCTGTGTGTAAATGATGTATGATGTGTATATACACATCATACATCATTTACATATTTGCTCCTCGTCCAACTGGAGCTCTCCTTCTGAAGGACAAGTACATAGGGCTCTCTGAGTGCCACCGTCGGCAAACTACAACACCCTCTATCTGCCCCCAATCGCTGTAGCCATAGTGGAATCATTACAGAGTTCTCCTAGACCTCAGTACCCGCTAGGAACGAATACCCGACATAGCATGTACCTCCGCCCTATTTAGGCGTGGTCATATCACCGTATGCTGGCCGAGCCGAGAAGATGCATACAGTGGCCTAGGGCGATAGTATGACGTGCATTACTCTGCCATTTCACCGCACCTCCCCTCACTAGTATGCACTCGCGTCGCATTTATAATACCACTCTTTATGTACATACATAGTCACTACTAGCTAAAATAATATACTAAACTACTAACTAGATCTATGTGTGTGACTGCTAAGAATAAAGGGAGGCTTTTTTTTTTCCGCACGGACAGTGGATGATGGCCTGAGCGAGTTGCCAGGTCGGTCTTCTGGCATGTGAGAATACCTAAGGAAAATAGGTATCACAGTCTGACCTTATATGATCTCGATATTGTGTACTAGTAGCTCCATGCAACTCCTGCTAGCATCTCTCACTCATACAGGGAACGCCCCAAGCCTACTGCCCCGCTATTGGTACCCAAATCTGACATTTTATAACTGTCCGATCATCAGTGAATCTTAGCATGCCCTGAGCTTTTTTAGATATGAGTTGTGCTGCAATTTGTCTGACGGAAAGTTGCGTCTCCATTATTAGTGGAAGTATCTAAGCGTTATTGCATTACGTTACTGGATATGATCAGCAGGGTGCGAGTCCAACAGCGGGATTTTGCCCCCAGAGACGTTGTAAATGATGCCCATATAGATAAATATCAATATATCTTGATTTGGATATACACGTTGGTCCATGACAGTACATTAATGTGTGAGCCACTGATGTTTAGCATGTGTTAACATTGCATTTTCCATTAATGAAAGATTTAGTGTAAACCTCACACTAATAAACGATTATATCGTAGATAAATCTAATATCTGAGATAATCAGTACATAAAGGTTAGCGTTAGACATCAAAGGAAGTTCGATGTGATAGGCAGTGCACCCTGTCCCCAGGGACCTGAGCATATCTATCACTCCAAAGATCACGTTGCAGAAGCTCGCAGTGACAAAAAATGCCCATCTTCTAGCAACAATATACTCATAGGCATTATGCCGAATCCAATATAAATTGTGTGGTAGTTGATACTTACCTTGCATCCTGACAGAATCTCTGTGTAGGCCTAGGGGCTTGGGCTTTGGTTGTTTGTTTTGGAATTGCAATCACAGTGACTTGTCTGTGCTTAGGATACTCAGCTCTCAGCCCCCCCCCCCCCTTGTGCTCCTGACGCTCCTCCCTCCCCCACTGAGTCATCTCAACTAGCTCTGACCTCTATGAAGGAGCAGGAGGGAGGGAGCTGTACAGGAGCACAAGGGGGGTTGGCTGAGACTGGGGAGTGAGTCTCAGCAATAGAAGGTCACACATCGTGTTTTTTGAAAGCATCCAGTGACGTGTACTGTGCTGTGGCTTGACCCTAGCCTACTCACCGCCCCCACACCATCCGCCCCCCTGCCCCCCTTGTCACGTACCTCCTCTCCACCCCCCACTGATGATCATCTACCAGGCTGTGAACCTTCTGTAAGGAGCAGGAGGGAGGAGTGTCTTAGAAGCAGACAAGGTGGAGCTAGAGAGAAGAATCCTCAAGTCAAGAAGGTCGCAGTGTTGTTTTAGTTAGAACATGTCATCCAAACCAAGCCCCCAACCTGGGAAACTACAGCAGGATTATATAATGGTTTACATCTGGTATTATACTCCGAGCAGCACTCAATTCTGCTGCTGTGAGTCACTGTGTATATACACTGACATTACTTAGCCTGTTACTGATGACTGAGTTACATACTGTATTATACAAGAGCGGTGCACTCACTATTCTGCTGCTGTGCAGTGCCACTGTGTAACATACATACCATTACTTTCTCGTAACTGATCCTGAGTTAAATCCTGTATTTATACCCAAGAGCGGGACATCACGTTCTGCTGCTTGGTGGGTGCAGTCACTGTGTACATACATGACATTACTTATTCTGTACTGATCCTGAGTTACATACTGTATTATACCCCAGAGCTGCACTCACTATTCTGCTGCTGGTGCAGTCACTGTGTACATATTTGCTCCTCGTCCAACTGGAGCTCTCCTTCTGAAGGACAAGTACATAGGGCTCTCTGAGTGCCACCGTCGGCAAACTACAACACCCTCTATCTGCCCCCAATCGCTGTAGCCATAGTGGAATCATTACAGAGTTCTCCTAGACCTCAGTACCCGCTAGGAACGAATACCCGACATAGCATGTACCTCCGCCCTATTTAGGCGTGGTCATATCACCGTATGCTGGCCGAGCCGAGAAGATGCATACAGTGGCCTAGGGCGATAGTATGACGTGCATTACTCTGCCATTTCACCGCACCTCCCCTCACTAGTATGCACTCGCGTCGCATTTATAATACCACTCTTTATGTACATACATAGTCACTACTAGCTAAAATAATATACTAAACTACTAACTAGATCTATGTGTGTGACTGCTAAGAATAAAGGGAGGCTTTTTTTTTTCCGCACGGACAGTGGATGATGGCCTGAGCGAGTTGCCAGGTCGGTCTTCTGGCATGTGAGAATACCTAAGGAAAATAGGTATCACAGTCTGACCTTATATGATCTCGATATTGTGTACTAGTAGCTCCATGCAACTCCTGCTAGCATCTCTCACTCATACAGGGAACGCCCCAAGCCTACTGCCCCGCTATTGGTACCCAAATCTGACATTTTATAACTGTCCGATCATCAGTGAATCTTAGCATGCCCTGAGCTTTTTTAGATATGAGTTGTGCTGCAATTTGTCTGACGGAAAGTTGCGTCTCCATTATTAGTGGAAGTATCTAAGCGTTATTGCATTACGTTACTGGATATGATCAGCAGGGTGCGAGTCCAACAGCGGGATTTTGCCCCCAGAGACGTTGTAAATGATGCCCATATAGATAAATATCAATATATCTTGATTTGGATATACACGTTGGTCCATGACAGTACATTAATGTGTGAGCCACTGATGTTTAGCATGTGTTAACATTGCATTTTCCATTAATGAAAGATTTAGTGTAAACCTCACACTAATAAACGATTATATCGTAGATAAATCTAATATCTGAGATAATCAGTACATAAAGGTTAGCGTTAGACATCAAAGGAAGTTCGATGTGATAGGCAGTGCACCCTGTCCCCAGGGACCTGAGCATATCTATCACTCCAAAGATCACGTTGCAGAAGCTCGCAGTGACAAAAAATGCCCATCTTCTAGCAACAATATACTCATAGGCATTATGCCGAATCCAATATAAATTGTGTGGTATAACTTCCCTTGTATCCTGACAGAATCTCTGTGTAGGCCTAGGGGTTGGGCTTTGGTTGTGTTCGTTTTGGAATTGAATACAGGACTTGTCTGTGCTTCAGGATACTCAGCTCTCAGCCCCCCCCCCCCCTTGTGCTCTGTACAGCTCCTCCCTCCCACTGAGGTCATCTCAATAGCTCTGACCTCTATGAAGGAGGCGGAGGGAGGAAGAGGTAACAGAGCACAAGGGGGGTTGGGCTGAGAGCTGGGGAGTAGCCAGCAATAGAAAGCGTCACACATCGTTGTTTTTTGAAAGCATCCAGTGACGGTATGTGCTGCTGACCCTAAAAGCTCTCAAGCCCCCCCCACCATTGTGCCCGTACAGACCTCCTCCCCCACTGATGTATCTAAATAGGCGGTGAACCTCTATAGGAGCAGGAGGGAGGAGTGTCAGGAGCAGACAAGGTGGGGCTGAGAGGACGAAGAATCCTCAAGCTCGCAAGGTCATGTGTTGTTTTAAGAAATGCATCCAAACAAAAGGCCAACCTGGGAAACACAGAGGTTATATCATGGTTTACATCTTGGTTTATACTCCGAGCAGCCACTCAATTCTGCTGCTGATGAGTCACTGTGTATATACATGACATTACTTAGCCTGTTACTGATGACTGAGTTACATACGTATTATATCAAGAGCTGCCACTCACTATTCTGCTGCTTGTGCAGTGCACTGTGTAACATACATGACATTACTTCTCTGTAATGATCGAGTTAAATCCTGTATTTATACCCAAGAGCGGGACATCACGTTCTGCTGCTTGGTGGGTCACTGTGTACATACATGACATTACTATCCTGTTAATGATCCTGAGTTACCATCCTATATTATACCCCATAAGCTGCACTCCTATTCTGCTGGTGGCAGTCACTGTGTACATAAATGACTTACTTATCCTGTACTGATCATGAGTTTACATCCAGTTTATACTCCAGAGCTGAACTCACTATCTGCTGCTGGTGCAGTCACTGTGTAACATACAGGACAGTACTTATACTGTACTGATCCTGACGTTACATCCGTATATACTCCAGAGGCGGATCACTATTATGATGTGGGTGCAGTCACTGTGACATACATTACACGACATTACTTATCCTGTACTGATCCTGAGTTACATCCTGTATTATACCCCAGAGCTGCACTCACTATTCTTCTGTCCTGTCTCGATAGTTTGCTCTTTCCTGTAGAGTGCACCCTAGAGACGTCTCCTCCACCATGACGCCCTATAATGCTGTGAGCGGGAATAAACTGTTTACTGATGCAATGGCAGGAACATGATAGAGCAATCTGACTCTCTATATTAGACGCGACTCCATTCAGCGCAGCGGTGATGACGGCCTCTAATACGAATTTAATATCACAGCAAATAAAGGGAGATGGAAAATCTATGGGCTGAAACTAATGTCTGTCCCAGGGAGATATGTGGCTATCAATGTGCCGGAGGAGGGGGTGTACAGCCGCTTTATCACCCGACTGGACGCCATGAAATTCTGGCTCAGGAAACACTGCGGGGCAGCCTGGCACCCTAAAGGGGAACCAAGGGAGGATGGAAATGTAGTATCTCACCATAAAGCAGAGTTATGCTGTGTGACCCCTAAGCAAAGCTCATGGGAGGGGGTGACACAAGAGCTTACAGTCTATGAGGATGAGGGGATGACACAAGAGCTTACAGTCTATGAGGATGAGGGGGACACAAGAGCTTACAGTCTATGAGGATGAGGGGGGACACAAGAGCTTACACTCTATGAGGATGAGGGATGACACAAAGCTTACAGTCTATGACAGTGATGGCGGAACCTGTTAGTAGGCCGAGTTGCCCAAACTACCACAAAGACCCGCTATTATCGCAAAGTGCCAACACAGAAATTTAATTTGTGATTTATACTCCCTTCTCTGTCACAGCTTACATTGAACCAGCCCCCTGAGGACACCAATAAAGCAGAAAATAGTCCCAGGTGAGTGTCCGTTTATAATAGCTCTGTGCCAGCAAGTCCTGGGATGTCTGGGAGTCTGCCGGTAGAATACCTGGGATCCATCTCTGGTGATGGCCTGAGTGCCCACGAAAAGGCTCTGAGTGCCACCCTCTGCACCAGTGCCATAAGGTTAGCCATCACTGGTCTATGAGGATGGGGGACACAAGAGCTTACAAAGTCTTGAGGATGAGGGGGTGACACAAGAGCTACAGTATATGAGGATGAGGGGGGACACAAGAGCTTATTACACTCTATGAGATGAGGGAGACACAAGATCTACCGTCATGAGCGATGGGGACACACGACTTACGTCTATGAGGATTAAAGGGGTGACACAAGATTTACGTCTATGAGATGAGGGGGGACACAAGACTTCAGTATCTGAGGATTCTGTGGGGACACAAGAGCTTACAGTCTATTGAGGATGAGGGGGACACAAGAGCTTACTAGTCTATGATGATGGGGGGGGGACACAAGAGCATGACAGTCTATGAGGATGAGGGGGCACACAAGAGCTTACAGTCTATGAGGATGAGGGGTACACAAGAGCTACAGTCTATGAGATGAGGGATGACACAAGAGCTTACAGTCTATGAGGATGAGGGGGTGATACAAGAGCGTACAGCTATGAGGCATGGAGGGGGTGACACAATAGCTACAGTCTATGAGGATGAGGTGGTGACACAAGATCTTACAGACTATGACGAGGGTGGTGACCCATACTTACATCTATGAGGATGAGGGTGAACACAATAGCTTACAGTCTATGAGGATGATGAGGGGTGACACAGAGCTTACGTCTATGAGGATAGGTGGTTACACAAGAGCTTACAGTCTATGAGGAGGAGGGGGTGTACCAAGAGCTTACATCTATGAGGATGAGGGGGGTGACACAAGACTTACATTCTAGTGAGGATGTAGGGGTGACACAAGAGCTTACAGTCTTGTGGATGAGGGGGTGACACAAGAGCTTAAAGTCTATGAGGATGAGTGAGTGACACAAGACTTACAGTCTTAGCGATGAGTGGTTACACAAGAGCTTACAGTCTATGAGGATGAGGGGGTGTACACAGATCTTCAGTCTAAGGGATGATGAGGAGTTGACACAAGATCTTACAGTCTATGAGGATGAGGGGTGACCCATAGGTTCTTACAGTCTATGAGGATGAGTTGTGGCACCAGAGCTACGTCTACTGATGAGGAGGGTGACACAAGATCTTACAGTCTATGAGGATGATTGGTGACACAGAGCTTACAGTCTATGAGGATGGGGGGGGACACAAGAGCTTACAGTCTATGAGGATGGGAGGTGACACAAGAGCTTACAGTCTATGAGGATGAGGGGTACACAAGATCTTACAATCTATGAGGATGAGTGGTGACACAATAGCTTACAGTCTATAGGATGAGGAGGTGACACAAGAGCTTACAGTCTATGAGGATGAGGGGGTGACACAAGAGCTTACAGTCTATGAGGATGAGGGGTGACACAAGAGCTTACAGTCTATGAGGATGAGGGGGTGACACAAGAGCTTACAGTCTATGAGGATGAGGGGGTGACACAAGAGCTTACAGTCTATGAGGTGAGGGGTGGACACAAGAGCTTAACAGTCATGATGATGAGGGGGGTGACACACAGAGCTTCAGTCTATGATGAGGATGAGGAGGGTGACACAAGACCTTACAGTTTATGATGATGAGGGGGTGACACAGGAGTTTACAGTCTATGAGGATGAAGGGTGGAACAAGAGCTTAACAGTCATGAGAATGAGGGGGGTGCACAAGAGCTTACAGTCTATGAGGAGGGGGTGACACAATAGCTTACAGTCTATGAGGATGAGGGTGACACAAGAGCTTACAGTCTATGAGGATGAAAGGGGTGACCCAAGAGCTTACGTCTAGAGGATGATGGGATACACAACAGTCTTACAACCGTCTATGAGGATGAGGGGGTGGACACAAGTCTTACAGTCTATGAGGATGAGGTGTACCAGTGGCTTACAGTCTATGAGGATGAAGGGTGACACAAGAGCTAACAGTCTTGAGATGAGGTGACACAAGGCTTACTCTTAGGATGAGGGGTGATGCAGAGCTTACAGTCTAGATGGAATAAGGTGACAAGAGCTTACAGGTATGAGGATGAAGGGTGACACCCGAACTTACAGTCTATGAGGATGAGGGGTGACACAAGAGCTTACGTCTATGAGGATGAAGGGTGACACAGCAGCTTACAGTCGATTGAGGATGAAGGGGGACACAAGACTTCAGTCTATGAGGATGAGGGGGTGCACAAGAGCTTACAGTCTATGAGGATGAAGGGGGACACAAGAGCTTACAGTCTATGAGGATGGAAGGGGTGACACAAGACTTTCAGTCTATGAGGATAGGGGTGACACAAGAGCAGCTTACAGTCTATGAGGATGAGGGGGTGACTCAACACGTATAAGACTTGTATAATGGTCCAGACATTCTTTGTAAGGGAACAGAACAAATATTTTAATAAATTAAGATGCTGCTGCGTGAACCAGTTATCAGCCGCATCTTATTTACAACATCCGCATTCTTTCTCTTGGAAGAGAGCACAGACAATACCTTTAAGCCTATTTCTCACCTCCATATTTTTTACATACAAATTCTTTATATTGTTTTTATGAGCATCACTAATAGTAGATCTGACTGCACTTCCCAGATCATTACCTTCCATACCAGGTGGGGTGTTAGGGATGAGTTTGGTTTGGTGGGGGACGACAGCCAGGGGATATCCTGTAGAATGTGATTGCAGCGGCTGTGGAATGACCCTTCATGTATATTGATGTAGCAGAGCTGATTTGTTCCCTAGCAGATTCTAGGTTACAACACATTCATCTCTGCTGTTCCTGATCATCCCTTATGTACAAGCCCTGCACTCCCCTGATCCTCTTCTCTGCAGCGCCTGACCACTAGGCGGCGCCGTGTTATTACTGTATTACATATTATTAGCCAGGACTGTACATTTCCTACTATAGTGATAATATGTTCCCTTATTTACATAGAATTTCATATGTATCCGTATAAATATATAAATGACCAAAAACTGATAATTAGGGGATTGCAGATGCCATAAATACTGGAGAACCCACAACTAGCGACAAGATGGGGATTTGCTTCCACCCCGTTTTTTCTAAATATGGGATGAATGGGGTTTAACCCTTAACTCTGCAGCCCATTTCTCTTCCGTGTTTTTTTTTACTTCCCATTGGTTGCAGACACTTATTAGGGTTTGTTTTCTGTCGGACAGATTGTATTTTTTAGTGGCGCCATGTAATATATGAAATATAGTAGGATTGACGAAAACAAAAAAAAATGGTTGCACCATTTTCTGGCGGACTTTATTTTAGGGCGCGGTCACATGGTGCGTTTTGGAAACGCATTGCAACAGCTGAGATGAGGTGCTTTGACTAATTACTTTACTGTTAACATTTGAGTTACCAAACGCAGTGTAAATGTGATGTTTACACATGCGTTAACGTGTTTCCGTTTCTGTTTTGTTAACACTTGATTAACACGTGCGTTAACATCGCGTTCGCCCAGCGTTTTGTAAACACAAAAGTTAACAGTAATGTAATTAGTCAAATCACCTCATCTCAGCTGTTGTAATGCGTTTCAAAACACAACCAAAATGTACCGCGTTGTTCACACGTTCCGCTAGCCACACGTTAATAACATGATGCTCGCGCACAGGGGACGGGGCTCGGGTCGATCGCATATGCGTTTCTCGGGATACCTGATTAACCGATCGCGAATGCCCCGAGCCCCTCCCCCTGTACGCTAGCGTCGCGTTATGAATGTGTCCTCAATGTCTTTCACTTAGTGCTTACGCCTCGCCTTTATTCTTTATCATGCAGAGGCCATGTATTTGTTATATTTTTATTAAAATATTTTTTTTTAAAAACCCCAATATTTGTATCGCCATTTTCTGACATCCATAACGTTTCATACTTTGGCATATGGAGAAGGGTGTCCGGATAAGCTGACGTTTTTATTGATTTTGTAAACCGTATGATCCCTTTTAGTCAAATATTTTATGGGTTGTTTTCCATCTACATCCCCTTATTATAAAACTAAACCTAAACTGGCTGATAACAGAGAACAACCGACTGCACCGAACAGTAGATCAAGCCTAGGTCAGAAAAAGATGTTATTTTAATTTACTTAACTTTTTAAAGCTATTTTTAAAGAAAAGTAAATAAAGGTCAAATTTTAGACTTAAAAAAAATAATAAAAAATCCCGAAGTAAAGGCTGCGTTCAGATGTGGCGCTTATGACTTTGCTCTAATTCGCCTATTTACATTGCTGTTTACAAAACGCAATGTTAACGTCACGTGTGAACAGCGCATATTTTTTTTTTCTCCCGCCGTTTCCGGTTTGCCCTAAAGCGAGTGAGGAGGATCATAAGATTTATAGAGAGCGTGACCACTTAGAGCGTGTCGCGGGGGGGGGCTTCTACAAATGACGCTATAATATATACTTTATAAATGTATAAACGACATACAGAGCTGCTGTGTTCGCTAACATTGCTGTGTATGGATACAGAGCGGTGGCTTCAGTGAAGCTTCACGTATTATACGCAGTTAGTTAGTTTCGCTCCCCCCTGTGAGGCCGCTTTGGTCGCGTCCACGCTCAGAGTTGCCGGCTGGTGACGCAGCGCTGGGGGCGGGGCCTGTCCGGTGACGTGTCCCGCAGTGATGGACGCCGTGCTGTACGTGGTGGCGGCCGCGCTGCTGGCGGTGCTGCTCTTCTTTATAACCCGGTTACGGGGGCAGGCGGAGCGAGGTGAGCGGGGTCCTAGTGCCCCCCCTGTATGGCCCGCTCTGGGGGGCTCTGGGTGCGAGAGCTTAGTCGCTGGGTGGAGTGTCCCTTTAAATGGTGCCATAGTCACAGCTGTGATCCCTGCGGTGCACTGCCTGCTGGGAATTGTCCATTGCTTGTCACATGTGGATCTTACTGTAGCAAAGCGTCAGCTGTGAGAAGTTTAGGGCTCTGTTCACATCCGCATCAGGGCTTTTGAACTCTTCCCACACCTTGACGTTCCGGCTCTGGCATCCCACCTACTGCTACTGGTACCGACTGCCTGATACCGACCAACAGTCCCAAATTTGTGGGAATTGTTACTTATTATCACCCCCCTATTCACTGCCCCGCCCCTGAGGAGCCACCTGTGGTCATTGACCCCCAATAGAATCCTGAAACATCACCAGCGGGGGCCGGGGAGGCTCAGAGAGGACCTGCCCCAATAACATCATAACAATATCACAATAATCTGACCGGAGCTGGTTATCTGGACCGGCCCCAAGCATCAGACCCAATATCCACGCGACTTATAAAGTATGAAATACTAAAGTTCCTTTAAAAATATCAATAAAATGTAATTAATAAAAAAAAAAAGTTATGATCGCCTCCCCTTCACCTAATCCCTCAATAGTAATGGTGATAAAACGAATCAAAAAGTTCTCTCCCCCCGCCAAAAAAATAAATAAAAATAAAACATGTCCTTAACCCCTTAAGGACGCAGCCATTTTACAGCTTAAGGCTCAGTCCCATTCTTTGGATTCTGACTTGCGTCGCTTTATATGGTTATAACTTTTGAACACTGTTACTTATCAAAGCGATTCTGAGACTGTTTTTTACCCACATGTTGTACTTCATTTTAGTGGTAAATTTTGGCTGATAAGTTTTGCGTTTATTTACAAAAAAAAAGAAAATATGATGAATTTTCTGAAAAATTTGCCATTTTTGAAATTCTAAATCATTGCGTTTTCAGGCAGATAGATTTACCACCTAAATAAGTTGCTGAATAACATTTCCCATTTGTCTACTTTACATTTTCATCATTTTTGAAATATCTGGATAATTTATTTTGATGTCACGCGGCTTACAAATAGAATATCGATTTTCCGTATTTTCAGAATTGACTATTTTTGGGATAAATACAGTTTTGAATGAAAATTTACATATTTAGCATCAAAACCCCCTATATAATCAACCCAATTTCAAATCTGCACCCCTCAAGCTATCAGAAACAGATTTTACGAAGATTGTTAACCCCTTGGTAGTACTTATGTGGGGATTTGTATTAGTAGATCTGCCAGTAGTACTGTACACATGCAAGAACTGGTCAGTAAGAAATTGTGTCACTCTCTAAACAGAAATGTACAATCTACCATGCATGCTTTTATTATAAGAGTTAATATGAATTTTATAATTCAGATTTTGAAAGCTACTTTACCCATTCAAGATTTTTGCTAGCTTCTAAACAATCGGCATTAATATCTTCCAAGACTAAATACATAGAGGCAGCC
>WNYA01002149.1:0-48000 GCA_019512145.1 Engystomops pustulosus
AAGTGGCTTCATGCCATTACTCACTATGTGCTGGATATTTGTACAGTAATAAAAAAAAAAAAAAGTGATGGGGGAGAAAAAGATTTACATTTTAAAGCACTTCCGAATATCCACAGGACCATTTGCAACTGTCCGTAGCCGGAAGCACTCTATGTATATTATAAGAGCAGCAAACTGGAGGAGTGTTGCTGTCCTCCATTACTGACGATTGTACATGTAAATAAATTATCTTACTAGTGGTGAACATTCGAAGTAAAACAACATGCAGTATCAAACTCATATTTTCCTAAAAAAACCGTCTGCCTTATTTTAGATATATGTCTCCACATTGACCGGTTCACATACATCTAACTACATCTCCTAATACTTGATAAAGAATACAGAGCAGCATCTATAACGGAAATTGTCTCTTCACTGTAAGAACTGATAAACGATACATTTTTACGGTTTTCTTTTGGCAAAATCTAGGGCTTTCATTTATAGTTGAGGATAGAGAGAATAGAAGCCTCTTAATTCGGGATTACATAAGAGAATCCATCTTTCAAGTATCCGTACAGATGGTGACTATTTTTTGTTTTCTTATTTGTTATATAATCTTACCAAATCTGCCCCTTGACCGCACAATATAACCCTCTGTTATATGTGCAGTTTAAATGATGAATAACTTTAAGCAAAAAAAGTTAGGATACATACTATGAAATTCATCTTTTCTTGCTTCTGTTTTCCAGTGTTCGGGTGATGAAACAGCTTCCTTTAGGACGTGCCCGTACGAATTTAGGAAGTTAGTGTGTTGTGGTAAGTAAACAGAAAAAGTCCGCTGGAGGGGTACCTATAAGTCCCTAGAGTCATCCATTATACATGCCTCTCGTGAAGTCTGTCCTCCCCTACCAAGACCATTATAGGGTGGACACAACAAGATGCCAGTATTACCTCATGAGAAGTTAATGAGAATTTACCAGTTCAAATTAGACTTCTCTTTCACGTCGCAACTGTGGATTCTGAATGTTTGGTTAGCCAAGTATTTTTGATAGACTCAATACTTGAATTGACACATCCCAACATCCCCCTAGATAATCTTTGTAAATTGTGCAATATTTGTGGTACATTGTATTGGGTTTGACATATCTTATTCTATATCTCACCAGGGCAAGAAGTTTGAAATGTTACCAGATGTTTTACCCTCAGCCAGAAAAGAATGTACTACACGGCTGCTCTATGCGTTCCTCGACACCAGTCCTTCAATCTGCTCAGCAATATCGATCGATTATATATGAAATCTGCAACCTGTCTGAGGCAGGCCGGAAACTAGAAAAAATAAGGGTGAAGGATCAACAACCTGGCAGGAGTGTGTTGGTTGGATAATCCGCTGTTTGATGCAGAGGGAGATAACATAGGCAAGCATATGCATATCCCTTTATCTATGGTAAACAGAATCAGACAAAGCCTAGGGCGAATACTTCAGATCTGAAGAGTATTGTTAAAAATCATATGAACATTACTTAGTTCTTCTCTTTAGTGGGTGCTTGGGGTCCTAGAAATCACTAGAACATTAGGAGATTGTTTTAAAAAACGTCTAACTTGCCGATTTAGTTTACAGAGAAGAAACAATACAGGGAGTCCTACATCATCGCCACGCTAGATCACAAGGACATGGATCATTGTAGAAAGATCAAGGGCAAAGTGGAATCAGTGCAGGGAGCGTCAAAAACCCCAAGAGGACTGTCCCAAACTCCTACAGCCATCACAGCAGCTCACCCACCTCAGGGTAAGGCATCAAATCCAGACATTGGAGAGGACATCTTCTCTGGAACATCACTGCATCGCAATTAAAACCTGCCGCTCATACCTCTTCACAGCAGTCTCCCATACCTCCGGGCATAGAGGCGGGCAAGGACAGCTGGAGGACACCGCAAGATGATTGTAAAGTTCTGTGATTGACCTGCTTGCTGCTGCCCCCTTACAAACCATCTACCTTACACTTTTTTTTTGTTCAATCATATCACTTGTTACATAACATAATACGACATAATGGCAGCAGTCCATGGCAATGGTCATAGATGGATCATATCCCAAATCATGGGAGTGGAGAACTCCTAAAACAAGTCAGAGTTTGTGTGAGCAGCGATAGTTTAAGCTCTGCAGGACTGGTAAAATATTGGGGAGGGTCAGTCCTGACACCCTATTCATTGGTGGAAAGGCTTTAAAAATAAATGATGATTTGATCCCCTGGATGCGATTATATGAATATTTTTCTTTATTTCTTTCCAATAAGTAACTACAACTATTGAAAACTAATTTTAGATCCGGTAAAACGTGATGCCTAAATTTTTACGACCGGTGCCCAACTGCAAACCCAGCAGACCTTTATCTATCACATAAGGCAACTGGCAATTTAGCCGCATAGTCCACAATACCACCATAGCAATGGGCAATAATACTGCAACATGAGAACTTCACCACCCATAAATCCCATCATGGACCGATAATAACCAAAGATGTCTATAATACAAGATATAATAAACATTATTCCTGGAGCAAATACCGTTGTAAGTTTAACCATTAACCCCCGGCAATACAGTATTAATATTACTTAGTCACTGTATGGCGATAATATTATAACTGTAAAGGCAAGTAAAATCATCACTGGATTGGTAACAATAATCTTAACCCCACAAAATAGTCATATGCAGTTTGGGGGGTAAATCCATTTGGCAGGAATGCTGTATGATGTCGTGTTGTGTGGTATAGGTGTAGGCACTCAACACTAAAATTGAAGGGACCTGTTAGGGGATGTGGACTGAAATCCCCTTAGACGGCTGTCCCGTGCACATATATACTACCATGGACTAGAGGCTCCAGCACCTATGTGATTCCATGAAGCCAGCGTAGTACAGTCCAGCTGTAACGGATACACACTGTATGTACAACATGCATGCGCAATGAAGTCGAGGTTTAATGCTTCATACTGGCAGCGTCACGCCCGGCAAGCGTTCATCCTAGGGGAAGTATATATGTTGCCATGGACACTCCGTGCTCCTACTAAAGGATTTGGGTCATATTAAACCAAGAACTGTAGTGGTTTAGTGTCCCAAAGCCACCTGACGTGCGCTTGTATGTTAAATGTAAGTTGTGTGTCACCTTAATATTATCATCTTTATTACATTACATCTTTGTTATACTTGCAGAGATTGACGTTGGTAGACGACCACCAGGGACAAGATCGGCCTTGGAGGTTAGTCCTACCTGTGTAGTTATATCACGGAAGACATTTATCTCAACAGCAAAACTATGGAGACTCCGGTAAGTTTATTTGAAGCATTTCTGAAAATGTATAAGGTTGTTTTTTTTGCATAAGCATCATCTCACGGTCCACTCCAATATGTGGTCTTACATGGAAGTTTGTTAGGCGCTTAGCTAACAATATCACACATCCCTGTGTGCCACTGCTTTAGGGAAGAGGTTTTCTGATTCTCATACTTAAAAGAATCATATTCCCTTCCTCCCATCCCCCCTCCTTTCTTCCCTCCATTTGCCATTTCTCAATATTTCTCTCCCGTATTGTGAACAATTTTTACTATTATAATATTTATAGAATTCCGAGGTCATTTGTTTACACTTTTCGCGTAGGAGGTACTGTTACCATGCCTCTACATCTCAGTGTTGATGAAGGGGTCCCACCGCCATTAGACTTTAGTTAACCCTTACCTCCCGACTGTACGTCTACTTACATCACCACCCTGGGCTCCTGGCTATTAAATGGAGAATGGCGCACAAGCGGATCCACCCTCCATAAGTTTTGAGTCTGCGTGCCTGTAAAGACGATTATGCGGACCACGCCAACCAAACGGGTCAATCAACATCGTGGTCAATTAGACGTTGTACAGCAGTAAGGTGGGGTGGCAATTTCTGAGGCACTAAGTCGTTTCACTGGGTTGTCACAGCTTTACAGCATACATAGTTAGTTCCAGGAACTAAGAAAAATGAATGGCACTCGCCAATCTAAGGGAAAACAGTTTTCCTTTCTTCAAACAAAGTGTACGCAGGGGAGGCGCTCTCGCTCCAGCCGGCTAGCCCAACAGGCTGGTTTTCTCATCCGCTTTGCGCAAGCAGTAGAACGGGCCATGCGCATTCTTCCAATATAAGGGTCAACCCAGCAGCATCGCTATTAATCCCCACAATGTTAAACACCCCTAAAACCGAAACGACCCTAAAGTTCGATAGGCCTCAGAAAGCGAAACACACCGAATCAACCTTAATGGGGGGTATCTCCCAAACCTATAGACATTTCTTAAAAGGGTGTGAAAAGGGAAGAAGGGAGGAGATAGGGTAGTAGTGCCAATTAAAAAATAAAACACATATGTAAGCCATAATAATACAAGCATCAAGGCATAAGACGACACTATCATGATCATCGATTCGTATAATGGACAAGACCTCTGGACCTCACAGACCTAAGACACATTTGTGTATTCAATTACTGATGTTGCCCATGTCCCCCCAAGTTCATAAGTGGGCCAGTCTGTCTGTTCTTCTCTGCCCTTCCTCTGGTACGCAGTCCCCGAACAAGTCGGGATCAGCCATGCACTCCCCGTCACCGTCGTTCGTGGCGGCTTGACTCTGGCAGGCTACTTCTATGATCTTTTCCGCTTCCCTCGGTTCTTCGCATAGACACCTGCAATCACTTTTTATCCCATTGTGATTTGCTAACGTATTCAGGGCGGACAGGGCCGCGCCCCGGAGGGATGGACCGCCTATCTCTCTAAAATGCATAGTCTGCAAATCACCACCGGTAACACCCGCAGGGGTGCTAGCACTGATCGCAGGTGTTTATTAACAGGTAACCACGCAAAGCGGGCTGGTGGCAATGAAGATCCTGTGGCGCTTAGACTCTGCCATATTGGATTGGAGACGCGGCCACCCTTAACCCTTTGAAGTCATCGCTAGGGCAGTGAACAGTTGTCTTTTGACAAGCCATCATAGGAAGACTTGAGCTGTCTAGTTGACACTCTCTCTCATTCATTACACTGTGGCGATGTAATGATGTGTAGAAATACCCATTAAAAACTTCCATAAGAGTATGTGGTAGTAGTGATAGGATCAGACTAACCGAGGGGTTGAAAGTGTGGCCCTAGGGGGTCGAAAACATATGGAAAATTTAAAACAAGAGTTATAAACTTAAAAAAAAATTTCAAATCACTCCCTCACCTTTCCCGAAAATAGATAAAAAGGGATGAAAAACAGGAACACAGTCAGAAATATTAGGAGGGACCGCAGCAAGCCGCACTTTGGTACGATAGAATCAAATCTATAGTCCTATCTTGGTTCCCAGGTTTAACCCCTTAAAGAAAAATAGTCGGAAATTCCTGAAAAGGTGCAAAGGCGGAGCACGCCCAAGAGTAGTAAAGAAATGTTTTACGCCCCGAGACGGTATGGAATTTACAGATTAGTAATTACAGAATTCAGGCAGAGGCAACAGGAGGATCGACAATAAGATCCACTCTATGTTATTTTCGCTCACGTGGGATTTCCGTTGAGTTTAATATTGACGGGTAAGAAAACCCCCATGCGAAGTTCTGACTGTTAGAGACGATACAATCCGTCGTCTGCCCGGTACAATGAGTAGTAAAGAACTCAAACGCGGCAACGTCCACCTTCGAAACTGTATGGAGCGCCGTGGGCAAGCATGGACGCCATTGCCACAGTAAGTTATAAACCCCTTGCTGGTTCGGACCTATTTCCATACAGCTCCCTGTTTCCATCCACTGCAACAGGGGAACATAAGATATACAAGATATATTACTGAATTTGCATATTGAGGGCGCACAAATGGTCACCTCCCCCTTCCCCCCACAATCTCCTATGGTGGACTAATATAAAAACTTAATGGGTTGTTCCACTTTTAAGCACAGTACACAGCAAATAATTAAGTTGTTTGGTGTATGAAAATGTGATTACAGTTCCCAATTAATATGGTTGTTGTCCAGACCCCCCCTCAGGAAACCAAAAACCCGACAATCGGCACAGCTTTGAGTCTGGATGACTCCCTGGTATCAGAACGACTCTTCAATTGCGGTCCTTTCCAAACACAGCCCACCAGCCCAACTACACCTTTGGATGTTCATGATGTAGACATGAGCCTTGATTGTAGATTGTGGTCGTGGCCCACAGTGCTCCCGCTATAGTATGCAAGCTGGAGGCCTTCTACTCTTTCGCCTTCATCAAGCAAGCCCTACCAAACCTCGTCCCTGGGACTACTCATGAAGAAGGCCCGATTTGTAGTGTAAAGCTGTTCTAGAAGCCAGCCTGGGTCCCTGTGATCTCAATTACCCAAGAAATTGGATCTTTTCTATCAGAGGTTTTTTTTTTACGTTTGATATGGTGATACTAAAATGAAAGCTAATGGGAATTCATCTGTGTCAACTTGAAATATTTTGTGTAAATTCCTCCTCTGTAGTTTATCTATCTGACAACTAAGGTACATTTTAATGTATGGAGAAATCTCGCACAGTACATACAATCAAGCGTTACTTTTCACATATGCCAAAGCATGTGTCTTCTAATTTCTCTACTATACATGATGCTTATTGCTCTCATAGGTGTCTCCTAATAAATGGGCCGTAGAAGGACAAGCTTTCAAAGAAGTTTTATTCAATGTGGGTAAATGTTATTTTTGTATGAACACTCCTGCACAGAATGGAATTAAAAGACCAAAAGTAAAAGACCAATCACTTTAAGTGTTCTATATACATATATTAGAATGATATACTATATATATATATTATAAATATAATAGAGACCCCGAGCTTTCCAACTTAATAGACTATGAAAACAGGCGCTCATCACAAGAGCATCCTTTATGGTTCTGCTGCCAATCAATAGATCAGCCAGGATTGGGGGCCGACTTGTTGCTTCCAGGGAAGGTTATAATTATGGAAAGTATTTATGGAGCGATTGCCGACAAGTAGAGTGGACTCTTACTTTATAACATTGCACTTTTTGTTGAGGATAGGAGCGCCCATTAACTTTCGACTGAGGATATATTAAGTGCAAAGTTTGCCCCGTCGGACCCACAGGGATTTCCGAGACCTACTCCTACTCCATGTAACAACACATTGGGGGAGATTTATCACACGGGTCTGACGAGCCAAACTGTTTCTAGTTGCTCATGGCAAACCATTCAGATCTCAGTTTCATGTTTTGGTGTTTCCCCCCCGACAGCGGTGTATAGAAGAATGCCCTTTTAAAGAAATGCTGAGCTCGTATTGGTTTGCTATGATCAACCAGAACAGAGTAGGTCGTCTAATAGAATCGCCCCCTTGATGTTGCACAGGCTTTTGTCTGAACAACACCTCTATAGCTGGAACGTGTGTTCGGAACTCAGTATCATTGTGCCAAATAAGTTTCGTTAGACAAACAAAAACGGCATCAGTTAATTGCATAAATTATAAAATTAGGGTTTCTACTTCTAGCAACAGCAGGCTGCCAAATGTATCAATGCAAACTGAATCACTGCTGCTTGTGTTTGTGATGGCACCTTGGTTATCTATCTGTGATTGCCTATGAATGACCATAAGATCTAACTATATTGATCAGATTACATACAGTACTAAGACAATTATTATTTGAATAATATCTTCTAAGGCGAATGCAAGCGGATAATAACGATGGATGAAATTTACAAGGTCACTTGCAATACATAAAGGAATAACGGTAAAGATCCTGTCTCTACAATATCCATCCTCATTTTACATTTTTATAGCTAGTTGGTTGTTTTGGTGTGAGGGTAAAAAACTGTTGCCATAAGCTTACTAACAGAATAAACAAAGCATGCGACATAAAAAAACACCCCCCAAAAAGTCTCTATCTTAATTTACACAAAAATATTAATAATTACAGTGGTTCCTTGGCCACCATCTACAAATTTTAGATTCACCAATCTGTTACAGTGTGCGGTTGCCCTCACTCTTATAGAAACACTCTGCACCTTTCACAGACGACCCTTCTAGTTTTACAACGGACCCCTGGATGTTGGGTAATTTAAGTTACTTTAGCTTAGGCTACAATAAACATATGTAACAGTTAATAAAAGGTGTCCTGCAATTAAACTGTATTATTCATTGCTGGTTCTGATACATTTCATGCAACTTTTTTTAAAATCCATTGTTTGGCTGGGTCCAATTATTAAATATATAGTTCGACTGCTTACAATTCACCTTAAGAACAAACCGTACAGAACCTATCTTGTACTAACCCCGGGTGACCTGCCTGTAATCTAAAGTTGGTGTAAAGTTGCCGCTGGTCCCCCTGACGTGCCTTTACAGGGCAGGCCTCATCAACACCTGTACATTCCGTGTCCTGCTTGTAATTTTGGTTGTGCTGTTTTTCTTTTTCTTTTCTTATTTACGAGCTATAACTCGCAATCTGAAGCACCCACTTTGATGGTTGTGATATGTGGGCCCCATTGCTTTGAAAGGGGGGGAATTTATCAGAAGTGTCTGAGGTACACGGTTTTTAGAACAGTTCTGCTCTAACACTTCTGATACAACCCTCCCCACATACTTTTGTTTTTCAAACTAATGTTTTCAAGAGAGCATGATCAAGAAGATAAATTTGTGCCAGATGTGGATAGAACCAGTTTTCTTAGACTACCTCACACAATAATTTCATATCACAGGAAAACAGACATTCATTCGTTCATCATTTTTTTGTGGATCCGCTATGAGGGAATCCCGTAAAAAAATGTTTCCAACCAACATCCTCTACTCTTTATTGATTGGTTGCACAGTTAGTTGCACTGATTGATTCAGGGCATGGTGTGCTGTCCTTCTAATAACACAGGGCAATAGAACGGATCTATACTGTCATTAGTCTCCCCTTTGCCTTTGCAACATTTTTTAATACAATGGGCCAGGGTGTGGCAACTGGCTTTTCACAAAAGGAAAAAAATTTGCACAAGTCATGTGGCACATTATGCGTTTTATAATTTGGATATTGCTTGCCATATTATGCTCAAAATCACTAAAAAAACAACTGCACATTTTTTAGCCAATGTGAAAAAACCTGTAGTGACACCATAAAGAGATGATTATCCTTCCAAGAGTCAATACTCACCGCAACCCAACACAGCTGCACTCACGTAATATGCAAGTCATTCTGCTTAACACCCGAGTCCAGAAGGGGCTGTTCACGCCTCTCGCTTACCGTCACTGCGTTTAAACGCATTCACTAGCTGGAGAGTGATTTGCCTATTAACAGCTGCTAAACACCTGTGTTGACAAAACGCAACCTTCACGCACTTGTTAACCGCATGGCGTTAACATCGCGTTAACGCATGCGGTTGTTCACGCACATTGTTTAACGCAAATTGAGTAACGATCGCGGTTTAACGCATGCGTTTTGTAACACACGTGTTAGGTGGTTTAATTAGCAATCACTCGCCATCTATGCCATGGTTTTTTAACGCATGCGGTAAACGCGACGTGTACCGCCACCTAATAGTTAATCCTGCCACACACAGACCAAGTGTGTGGATCTCACTAATACGCTTCGTGGACATAGAGACCCCCCATATCACTTGTTATGGTTCCTCCCAAGTGACACAACTGGCTAACACTAACAAAAACTGTAAAGAACGGTGGGGATAATCTGGTTGCAATAAATTCACACCCTGATCATTCTGTACACCCCATGCCTACAACCTACTCCGTTGTATAAGAGTTATAGCTGGAGTTTGGGTAGTAGAGATGTAGTATACCTATGGGTCCTATTGAGCCCTATATCAACTGACCGATTTAGCCTTAAGCATTATTTGCAATTAAGGGATAATATATTTTACTGGATTTGCAGAAACCATCCATTAACTCTATCTGTACAGTCAGATGTGCCACAAATTTTAGAAAAAAATTATATACTGAACCTTCATCATGTTGTACTAGTAACATCTAGGACCATAGCAAGGAAGGTATGAAGAAACTTGGTCATGAGATGGTTTTAACCAGTGGTCAGGCCATGTTGGGAGATGTAGTATCATGTATATAGATAATAGGATTGTATTATGGTCATGTCCAGTGGTCAGATCATGTTGGGGAGGTGTAGTACACTAGTATACAGTATAATAGGATTGTATTATGGTCAGTCCAGTGGTCAGGTCATGTTGGGAGGTGTAGTATCTATGTATATAGTATAATAGGATTGTATTTTGGTCATGTCCAGTGGTCAGGTCATGTTGGGGGTGAGTAATCTATGTATATAGTATAATAGGATGTATTATGGTCATGTCCAGTGGTCAGGTCATGTTGGGAGGTGGTAGTATATGTATATAGTATAATAGGATTGTATTATAGTCATGTACACTGGTCAGGTCATGTTGGGAGGTGCAGTATCTATGTATATAGTATAATAGGATTGTATTATGGGCATGTCCAGTGGTCAGGCCATGTTGGGAGATGTAGTATCTATGTATATAGTATAATAGGATTGTATTATGGTCATGTCCAGTGGTCAGATCATGTTGGGAGGTGTAGTACCTATGTATACAGTATAATAGGATTGTATTATGGTCATGTCCAGTGGTCAGGTCATGTTGGGAGGTGTAGTATCTATGTATATAGTATAATAGGATTGTATATGGGCATGTCCAGTGGTCAGTGTCATGTTGGGAGATGTAGTATCTATGTAATAGTATAATAGGATTGTATTATGGTCATGTCCAGTTGTCAGGTCATGTTGGGAGGTGTAGTATCTATGTTACAGTATAATAGTATGTATTAGGTCATGTCCAGTGGTCAGTCAGGTGGGAGGTGTAGTACTGTGTATAATTATAATAGGATTGTATTATGGTCATGTCCAGTGGGTCAGTCATGTTGGGAGTGTAGTATATATGTATATGTATAATAGGATTGTATTATGGTCATGGCCAGTGGTCAGGTCATGTTGGGAGTGGAGTATCTATATGATTAGTATATAGAATTGTATTATGGCATGTCCAGTGGTCAGGTCATGTTGGGAGTTGTAGTATTATGTATATAGTATAATAGGATGTATTATGTAATGACCAGTGGTCAGGTCATGTTGGGAGGTGTAGTATCTATGTATATAGTATAATAGGATTGTATTATGGTCATGTCCAGTGGTCAGGCCATGTTGGGAGGTGTAGTATCTATATATAGAGTATAATAGGATTGTATTATAGTCATGTCCAGTGGTCAGGTCATGTTGGGAGATGTAGTATCTATGTATACAGTATAATAGGATTGTATTATGATCATGTACAGTGGTCATGTTGGTAGGTGTAGTATCAATGTATAGAGAATAATAGGGTCAGTGTATAAAGGTCATGTTGGCAGCTGTGATGTTTCGAATGGCCCATAAACACAGTAATTTAAATGTTCCAGTGATCAATCCAGACTAATGTCTTTGTATAACAAATTCCTTGCACTAGCACTTTTTTTCTGGGAAAATTCTGCTTGACGCATCACAAATGAGAGAAACTTTCGCGCTTACTCGCTATATCTGACATGTCTTCCGAATGCAAGCAGCAGTGGAATGGAACAAAAAACCTTTGAGATTTATACTCGACATATATCCAACTAATAACATCTGATTATTCACAGTTTGGTACAAAAATGTCAGTCTGGCAGTCAGATGCAAGGTAAAATTCTCACTCCGCTTGCAGCTCGCTGAGATCTGTCTGCAGAGTGAGATTTTTAATACATTATTTAAAGACGTTTTTATAGCAAGTGTAATGTCAGAAGGTGTTGTTAGCAGCAAGGCATTGGAGAAAAATTACTACAAAAGAGCATTAAGGCCTAAGTTAAAACCCTGAGCACCAGAGGTTGTCGTGCCATCATTAGAGTGGTTAGCTCGGGGGAGATATCCGTGGCATATCCTAAGTATACACAACCAATGCCCTTTTGTGTCGGGTGTCATTGCTTGAAAAGGAGCTGCAAAGTAGTGGTTATATCTTATAATGGTAGTTGCCACTTCCGCTCAATCTGCCCATTACAAAGTGTATTGTGTTTTCTCTAGTGGCACTACTATATTTCTGCTCAGAGCTGTCTCTTGGTGTATCTGGGCTAAACAGTGTTTGTCAGATTGAGCTCCATGCCATTAGAGGCAAAGATCATGTCACGAAAATAACCATGGTTCAGATGGCATCTGGTTTTCCCAGTGCTTTCTCCAACCCTGTTCTGACTTCACATATAAAATGGTGTTTGGATGTGTGTATAATGGATTTTGCTGTTACTGAAAAGGTTTCTCCTTGGCTGAGGGCAATGAACATGAGGAACATTATGTAATGTAGGAGAGTTACTTTCTAGCCACATGTTCTGGCACCAGTGATGACGATTGGAGCAGTGTACTCGCTGGAGGTTGGGTGTGACCAACAGATGTTCCACTTGTGTGGGAATCCAAGTGTTGATGATTACGGGGATTGAAAACTTTCAGCATAAGCCACAAGGAACGATGACTAAGTAGCCTGGCAAAGAATAGGTCAACGTGGCTTGGAAGGTATGGGAGGAGTCATCTATTCCTAAATGGATACTGTACATGTACAATGTTTTTTTTAGCAAGAAGAATGAGAAGACCATTTTACAATAATTTAGAGAATGTACTGTAAGTTAAGGATGTGGTGGTTTTATCTACGGAAGTTTTTTAGTATGCGAATAGAATGAATTTTTAGAGTGAGATAAAATGTAGAAACTTTAAAATAATTTACGGGAATTATGGGAATAATTTACACTTTAAGGCTACATTCACACTGCCGTATGGGGGACGTATATACAGCCGATATACGTCCCCCATAGACGGCAATGGGCGCACGGCGCCCAACGGGAGCGGTACACACGTGTGGCACCGTACCGCTCTGTACCCCGGAAAAAGATAGGACATGTCCTATCTTTCTCCGTAGTATGGCGCCGTGCGCCATATGTTCCAATGGAGAGGGGCAGGAGTGAGCTGCGCTGCCGTGCTACAGTACGGCGGGCAACAGCAGTGTGAATGTAGCCTAAGAGGAGAGAATGGGGAGGGTATAAATGATGTGGCTCAGTAGGAAAATGCTTTACAAAAAGTGTGTATTTGGGTATGGGGACAGAGGATGAAGTATGAGCAAAAACTTAGTGTTACACTAGACGAAGATGAAGGTGATGATACGACAGTAGAGCAGTAAATGATGAAGAGCTTTCACAGAATGGGGCAAAGGATGCCAAGGTTTTGTACTATGATGGTAGATAACAATAAAGTCTCACAGTATAAGGATTCAGGAAGAGAAGGTTTTACAGGAAAAATGAAGGTGATGTAGTATTTCTATAGTACTGGAGTAGAGGATGAAGGGGTTTTACAGTCCAATGGTAGAAGATAAAGGGATCTCACAATACAGGGCAGGAGAACAAATATGTCTCACAGTAATGTGGTGAGAATATAGAGAGGCTTTTCAGTATTACAGTAGGGAATGAGAAGGTCTGACAAAACTACCATTGATGATGCTAGCCTAGAAGTCTCATGTCAGGTCATGGCTCCATCGATCATTAATTTTTGCAGGTTATCTGATGGTAGATGTCCTTTAAGGAGATTGTGTCTACCTGAAACTTTAAAGGGTGACATAGTTGTGGATGAAAAATATTATGTCCTTGGGTGATGTGAGAGTACAACCAAGATCCCAAATAACGGAGATTATAGTCTTTTAGAGTCTACATCAATATGAAATATGTATTATTACCTGCAGCGGTGTAGCTGTAGTTGGTGACATTGGTACTTGAGGGACTTTCCTGCTATTTTACAAGACACGAATACTAAAAACTGTATTTGATAAATGGAAACAACCTGGTTTAGTTACTGCTTCAAAGCCTAATCGCTTACTCCATGTTACATCTCTACTTACATGTTAGCTTATACATAAAAAGTTAGTAAGTAAGTTAAAAGCAAAGAGTATATATCTAAATAAAATGACTTGGAAATGGATGATGGTCCCATTTTGGGGATAAACCGGATGGTACATGGTCTGCAAAGTGATGCATTGTAACAGAGATATAAGATGGCGGGGGATACATTATTACTACCAGTGGGATATCCAAAACCTCTAATACGTAACTATAAAGCCCATTCCATCATCTACAGCAAGTTACTGCAGAACACAAGAAGTGTATGATCAAATAGGTTTTAGCTGTGGCCCCCTTTGGTGGGTAGATTCTCAACACAACTGGTACACCTGGTAGTTATGCACCTGGCATAATGTATCTCTCTGACTTTTCTATTTTCGGCGCTCCCTTAGACCTGAATGGAGCGTGGCTGTGCATGCGTTGCAAAGTCTCTGTTCAGCCCAGTGCTAGGACTGGGTCAGTACTCTCTATAATGTAATTATAACATATCCTGTGGAAATGTTCTAAATATTAAGCAGGAGAATACCCCTTTTAGTCCCAGCTCCACAGACAGTCAAATTATTAAGACCAATATTAATTCAATTAATTTATAAGTTACTTGTGGTTAGGAGGAAGACTACATAAATATGGGCCACTTGGATGTAATTGAGCCCAGGATTGAGTGATGCAAGTTTAACTAACAACCAAACTGTCTGCTCTACAGCCTATAGCCATAATGTATTTTCATGGAAGACCTCAAATCCTTAGAGCATTGTGTGAAATATTTATAAGAAACAAGTGAAACTTAATGTGCATAATATTATTGGACATGACTAGTGATCTCACCACTGTCTTTCTTTGAACTTATGATCATGAATATTCCAAGCACTTTAATAAAGCATTGGAATTCTGGACATATTCATGTGCAGAAAAGATGTCCTGCTATGTCAGAGGACAAAATATCTCTTAGTTAGTAAGAAATTAATAAAATACAGACAGAAGGAAGGCAACTTCTGAAAATGGGTTCACCAAGAAGTCATCTGCTCCTGGTCTGTGGTGGCTTCGTATGTTTGTATAAAAAGAAAGAAAAACACACAGAGATAATATGCTGAAGTATGTTCTTCCTGTAGGAGGAGGGGATAAAACCAAGGCTGTATTGTATATATTATAGAAGCATCCACTACAGCTGGAATGAGGCCCATGGAGGTCACCATGGAGATCAGAGATGAGAGACACATGGACCTTATTGTTAGTGGGGCTCATCATATCTCTGCTAGAGTAAATTTTGGTGAAAACTTCATGAAACCTTATAACATTATCTATCTGTATACATGTACACAAAGTAATTCTGTATTTAGCTGTAGGCACCCTGCATCCCTTTATGTCACATACAATATTCTGCACACATTAGGTATTACATACGGTCCTAAAGAAGCCGTGTAGTCATGTCTCTAGTCTTAGATTTTTACAGGAATTATTTACCTTGTGTGCAGGTTTGCAACCATAGCTCATGCTGCCATAGGCAATAAACCTTAAACTTTGCCCTCCTTTTAATATACTATGACCCATGCATTGACCTCCCATACACTTTGACCTTCCCTGTACATCCATGCCTATATAATATTACCCTCTGTGCCCCACTCCCTTGTATTAAAACTTGTGCCCACCCACTTAAATAAACTATTATCACCTGTGTCTTCTACCCATGTAGTATAACCCTCTTCCACTTTTCCAAATGTTGGCCCCCTTTGTCCCCACTTCTATAGACTACAGACCAACCATATACAATGTTAACCCCTTCCCACTGCTCCTATAAACTATTTACCCCTGTGCTCTAACTTCAAAATTTTATGACATACACTCAGTGGTAGTAGTCTGGACCTGGAGGAGATACAAATAAATTATTTAATTTAAAAATGTCCTCTCCTTCTATAGTACAGACAGCCAGGGACACAGCCAGTGGTAAGCAGCATACTTTTAATGCTTTTTTCTTTTGTTCTTTATGGTTAGTAATAATCAGACTGTGCTGCGGCACTGTAGACACTGTAATCATGATAACCGTGGAAGCAAGGACTACTATATCACTATGATATGCAGATGGTTTCACCATGGTTGATCCGTGAAATCTGTTCAGTGCACGGTCGGTTATTCAAGAACAGACCTTAGAGATGAGTTGATTTTTCTGAGGAAATCTCAAGTGGCCACTATAGGGGATATATTCCATTACATGTTGTTGCTCCAGAGATGGAGATGCCTTTGCAGCATCTACAGTAACAGAGCACAAGGATGAGGCTTTTCATACTGGCTTCTACCCTTCGGAAAAGCATATTTTTCCAAAATAAACATGACAAGTAAAGTGGTATTTGTTTCATGAAAAAAGCTGAGTATCAGCCAAAAGTGCCATTCCACCTGTGACCCAACTTTCACAGATTCCTTTACATCTACAGAGTAGTGAAATAACATGCTCTGCTCCATGTTGGTGTTATAAAAGGACAGCTTTACCATTTTGGTTGTTTCCAAGAAACTGAAACGAAGAAGATGGATCAAGGACCTACCTACAGTTGAGTTATTTTCTAGATGTTTGGTATTGATAAATGACTCACATACACCTAGATAAAGTAATTAACATTTAGCTTCTCTCTAACTTTTTACAGCGATGATTCCTTGAGTTAAGAAGAGTTTGCCAATTATGATGATGATGATGGACTCTTGGCGATTGGTCAATGCTGGACACTTCATAGGTCGCAGGGGCCTTGGCGCTGCACAGTGACCCCTAAGAAAGGGTGAAACAAAATGAGCAAGCTTGGCTTCCACAATAACAGAGTCATGCAGGATCGGCGGAGTGTGTGTGTCTTCCTACCAAACGATGACACTCTGAATATCATCATTAATGTAAGTACCCTGCTAATGATGACAATAGGGGGGGTTATGGGTACTGTGGCTTTTTATAGTGAATATTGCATTGTTTGTTCCAGGTTAAAGCACTTTGTCAGGAGTTACTGGACCAGGTCTGTGATCTCCTACGGTTGAAAGATTGTCATCTCTTTGGGCTCAGTGTTATTCAGAGTAAGTGACAGATATCTGTATTGCTATTGGATGATCATAGAAAAGTATGTAAAACTCAAGAAAACCTATTAACTCCCTTAAAAGGGTTTTTCCATGAACAAAAGTTAGGCCCTATCCACGGGATAAGGCCTAACATGCTGATCAGTGGTGGTCTCAGTGCTGAGACCCCCACAGATTAGGAAAACAAGGGGTCCAATGAGTCCCACATACCTCCGCCAGACTAAAGGAGCAGACGCCGTGCATTACCGTTCTGCTCCATTGATCTCTATGGAGCTGACAGAAATTGCTGAGTGCTGCAGTCGCCGATCTCCATCAGCTCCATAGAGATTAATGGAGCAGAATGGTCATGCGCGGCCGTCTGCTCCATTAGTCTGATGGACCCCTCGTTTTCGTGATCTGTGGGGGTCTCAAAACTGAGACCCCCACTGATCAGCAAGTTAGGCCCTTTCCAGAGCATATGGCCTAACTTTTGTTTATGGGGAAAACTCCTTTACGTTAATTGCAACTGTATTTCTATGCCTTTTTCTATCACATATGTCAATGTTTTCCAGTCTGAACATGTCTTGTATCTCAGTTATACAAGCTCCTTCTTATCATTGCTCCGGCTGACAAGTTCATATACTTAAGTGATGGCATCTTTACTTCTCACCTGTCTGCTGCCTGGTACAAACAGCTTATGCAGGGGAGTGGGGTTAAGCAGATCATCACTGGGGGGCTGTAATATAAAAGGCACGTCTCTGGGGTCAGAGGGAATGGATTGTTTCATATCTATTGCTCATAAATGAATTTCAGCCCACACATTGTCCATAGGGATCAATGTATATAGAGAAGCAATAGGTCAACATCCCGATATTGTGGCTCATTGCTTTAAGTTAATAAGAAGCACATGCACATCTACAAAGTTCATACATTATCAAACAGAGAAATTCCAGGTGCCTGACCCAGGAAATTAATAAGACATTGAACAGCTTCTTCAGCAATACAGGAAAGAGGCACTATCCGCCCTAATACATTTGCAGGTCGTAGACCCAATCTATAAGCGGAGCTACCTCAGGGGAGTTACCTGAGGGGTATACGACCTATGTGGTTAAAGTCACTACTGGACACCACTGGTTTCAGTTCCCCTCAGTATAACGAAACAGTCAAAAATAATGCTGGAAACGACTAGAGGGCATTGGTGGATGGTAAACCTAATTTTAGAGACCAGAGCCAGGCGGCAACTAATAATTCAAATTATGGGATGTATCAAGAGAGGAATAGATCCTCACTATAAGGACAACATGCGCCCCTTATTTGTGTCGCATGGAAGCCCTCGCAGCTGTGCCACAATCCCAGCGCACACTCTTATTAAATACCTGTGTAAGCCGTTTTAGCCCCAAAAAAGGTGCACAGTGCGACAAAACAACCCTTACTAAATGATCCCCAATGTATCATGTTAGGAGAGCTAATCCCTGGAAGACTATAATGTACTCCTAGAGTCCATTTAATACACATTATCGTCTTACAGTGTGCTAAGAAAAATCTCAGGGCTATTTACTTTTGTCTGTATGATACTTTTTAAAGTATAAAGTATCTTTATTGTCTTAAAGATCTTAGAGGCACAAGACAATCTAAAGAATGATGTCGCCATTTGTCGTATTTACATGGGAGCATTGATAATGAATGATACTCATATTATAATATCCATGCTCCGATGCCGTTCCCCGCTTTCACTTTTCTTCTGTTATTGCCTCTGAATGGCAGCGTGTTGATTTAAAGTTACAGCTTAGCACGTGGAGTTTAGTGTGATGAATGGGGACAGCTGAGACAGGCCCTGATAGATGCCTTCTCTCCTGCGGGACTCACATTCCTCAGCCTTCACATTCCTGAACAAGAGCGAACATCAAAAGCCAACAACTAGAACTCTCATTTCTATTAAATGTGCAATATCCCCCACTGGGGCCTAGCCTTTTCTTGGTGGCCTGGAGGCAGCCAGGGTCCACAATACTGGAGTGACTGGCTATTGCGACCTTGGGCACGCTGTGGTCACGGTGCTGGGTATGGGGGCCAGAGAGCTGTGCTACAGCCTGGCAGGTTTCCAGTCAGTGGTGTGTGCACGAAATAAGGAGGGAGAGGCTGATGTAATGCTTTCTCCCTGGGGCAACCCCTGAGTGTCTGTAGGATGAATCCCTTGGTAATGGATGGTTAAGCCCGTGGTGGTAAGCAGCCGTATCCAGGGATCAGATGGAGGCAAAGTTGCGTAAATCCAGTTCTTTATTGAACAGAAGACAGCAGGCAACGGGCCAAAAACGATCAAACAGCAAATTCAGATTACTGGAGTGGTCACGGAGAGTGGTCCGCAGGAATGGTGCACCAGCCTGATAGTAGATGCAGGCTGGGATAGATGAGGTGGAGCCGTGTCCAAATTGTGGAAGCTGCAGCTCTAGGCTAGAGTCTCCTGACTCAGTAGGCCTGAGGCACTAGAAGTTCCTGTGATTAGAATATGTGGAAGCTCTGAAGGTGTCCTGCACACAATGGCTCTCCCTCCTTGGGATTAGACCATGTGGTAAGACTCTCAGCTCTGACCATGAGCTCTCACCCAGCAGAGGTTTTTATACTCCCCCTGGTCAGGTGGTAGCACCTCTCCAATCACACTTCAACTAACAATACAGCCACATCATTGGTTAATTACTTACACCAATTTAACAGTTGCCTTTCCAGGCAGTATCTACAGCTGCAATTACATCATTCTCAGACTCCAGAACCTTCCTAGAGAGGTGATTGATTTCCCTAATGGCTCCTGACCTGAGGAGGGCACTATTCGCAACTATCCGCCTGCCTATGCATTGGCAGAGGTGTTGCAAATGCACTTTAAAATCTTTAGGTATCAGGGCAAATAAACTGTGTCAAATGACAGAACTAAGCTTCTTAACATTCCCGCCCATTGCTTTTCTTGTTTTTGCCTTTCCATTTTTTGCTTGCCTTCTTTAAAAATCCATAACATTTTTTTTCGGAGTATAGAGTGAATTAGTGCATGTTTTCTGCATAACAAATTGTACTTCCTAGTACTTTATATTCCCTGCCATATACTGGGAAGCAGAAACAAAATTACAAATGTGGTAAAATTTCCAAAAAAAAACGCATTTGCAGCATTTTCTTATGAGCCCTATTTTTACGGCTTTCACTGTTCGCTCCAAATGCAGCCTTTCCTGTATTTTTTGGTAAGATCACAGAGATATTAAACTTATATAGATCTTAGTATTTGTTTTGCCATATTCTGACACCAATAACTTTTCCATACTACAGCAAACATTACAGGTGTCTTTTTTTGCAGGATATGATGTCATCAACAATACTACCATTTAGGGCAAATTTAGGGCAAATATGTGTTGCAAAATGGCCAAAAAGTGACAATGCAGACATTTGAGTGCAAATTTCCATTACGGGGTTCACCGCCAGGAATAACAATTTTTATAGTTTGATAGATTGGGATTTTTGGGACATGGCCTCCTTCCTTTTAAAATTATACTAATGAGCCAGATGAATTCTGGAGATGTTACCAGAGCCACTTCTTGTTGCAGCTCCACAGGCTGTTACATCGTCTCACTATCCCCCTGCTCCCTCAGCACTTCCCCCTCCCTCTGCCTGATGTAATTTAACTGCTGCAGAGGTAGTTTCAGCACACAGTGGGAAGGGGGAAGTCCTCCTGCACAGTGTAACAGCCTGTGAAGATGCAGCACGGAGAATCTCTGGTAACACCACCCAAAGCCTAAGCATAATTTTAATAGTTGCTTTTAGAAGTAAGGAAGTGTGTAACAAATATAAGAAGGTATTTTATCATGCTTGATTTTGCTGGTAGATTTAATGGTTACACAATCAAAGAACTGTTTTGTCTACAGGCTGCACTAGAAATATCCCATAGGTATTATAATCACTTGTGGTTCTCTGTGTTATGTATTGGGGGTTATGATTTAGTATTTTTTTTATATATATCAACAATATATATAAATATATATGTATAGAAGCAATTATTGGGTAAAATGTATGTTTTCCCTCTGTTTAAAGGACATCAGTTTAGTGATGGTAGATGTGTCCTAGCAAGAAGCTTGCTTCTTTTATTATAGCTCTATAT
The DNA here is from genome assembly GCA_019512145.1 of Engystomops pustulosus. NCBI lineage: Eukaryota > Metazoa > Chordata > Amphibia > Anura > Leptodactylidae > Engystomops > Engystomops pustulosus. The sequence goes on from WNYA01002149.1 coordinate 21,031, forward strand.
CCCGAGATTGTGTAAATATAGTTATAAAAGTTATGCAAATTACCCTTGGGTGCTCAGGCTGCGTCACGCAAGCGCTTCAAGTTGATGTAGGCTGAGCGCCCCAGGTTAGTTTTCAGGATATAGATTTTAATAAAAGAAGTCCTGAGGAACGTTGTCCTTACTAGGACACATCTACCATCACTAAACATATGGTAGATACTTGTTATTTAATGTTAATATTGTATGTTTTATTTTCTACTATTTACTAAACTTTTTCCTGCTCCTGCTTTCTCCCATGACAGACAATGAACATATATACATGGAACTGTCCCAGAAGCTTTATAAATACTGTCCCAAGGAGTGGAAGAAGGAGGCCAGCAAAGTAAGTGACTGTGTGTTTGCTCAATACTTTTCTTGGCCGGGAATCCTCAGGAATGTTGCCACTGGCATAATCCTGATGAGATGTATTTCATTCTAAAGTCAGATAGTTCTTTGTATATAGAAGCCACCTGGTGGTGAATGTATAGCTTGATGCTATAAAATGTTATAAAATGTGTATTGGGTGCACAAGTAGCAATAGCACCCAGCCCTATAGTCTTAGTGCATGTCTTCACTGCCACATAAATAGAGCAAATTGTAGATGGGGGAAGGAGGTCTGGGATTTTGCATCACAACCTGAGCTATAAGTTACACATCTGCAAATAGTTCATGCTAGAAAATTATAGACTAGTGTCTTAGTGGCCATACTAAGGCCATCCTGGTGGTAGATGCCCGTTAAACTTATATTGTGGACAGGATCGATGCTGCAGCTAGCAATCAGGGAGCTAGTATAATGAAAACATTAAGCTGCTGTGCAGCCCCAATCACCTATAATACAAGGCAACCCATGGCACAATAGTGGCACCTATGTATGACATACACCAAGTATTTAAAGTACAAACAATAACCAACTACAAATTGCAGTGGGGCTCCTTTGAGTGGAAGGAGAAACAACATATAATTTCTTACCAATTATATATTAACAAATTATTAACATTAAAGGGGTTCTCCGGTCATAGAAAGTTAGGCCCTATCCATAGGAGGGCATGTGCCGGCTGCTCCGTTCATCTCCATGGAACTGACAGAGATAGAACAGCGCAGCTCTCCGCGATCTTGGCAATAACGCTTGGCTGCTAGCTCATGGGTACGAGAGAACTACATCATTTTATATATTTTTTCTATCATTAAACCATATGCTGTAAAACATGACAGGCCCATTTAAATATCTCAGAAATGCTCTTGATCGCACAGGATGGATATAATTGCTGTATGGGATTTACATGCCACATACATTTGAAACACTTGTACGATATTAATCTTGCAGCCATATAATCTTCAGTTGTCCTAGAAGCAGCTCTGCTCCGCAACTGTTGTGGCCTGTGGGAATGAATCACAAGTACAAGATCAGCTGTCGACTTCCCAACAAGGGGACATTACTGTCTTGTTACACAACTGTGAGAAGCCGAAAAGCATTACATGTGTTACAAAAGTTGGAGTAAAAAGAACATACTACACATCACACTAGTGGTGCGATCACCAGTGGCATTTGTGATGGTTTTTTTAACGCACTGCAGACACAAATGTGTTTTTACATGTTACTGTGTGTTTGGCTGGTTTGAAAATGTTTTTCTTCATTGCTGGAAGTGTAAGCAGCTCTGTTAAGATTTTCATAGCTGTCTACACTTACAGCAGTAAATTAAAACACTTAAAAACCAGCCAAACGGATGGTAACTAGAGATGAGCGAGTATACTCGTCCAAGCTTGATGCTCGTTCGAGTATTAGCATACTCGGAAAGGCTCGTTGCTTGGATGAGTATTTACCCTGCTCGAGATCAAGCATTTAATAAAGAAAAGACAGTGAAGAACAGCGAAGAATACAATTAAAGCAGCGAACACAGTGAACAGATGATCATTTAAGTGAAGAACACAGTGAAAGAACACAGTGAAGAACACATTGCAGATGTACCGAACATCTGCTAACTTAGCCAAAGACACGAGCGCCGAATGGTGTAGGAGCAGAGCGGGGGCTGGAGAGCTGGAGCGAAACGGAGCAGGCACCACGGAGCGGAGGCTGGATTAGGCATGCAGGAGCGGAGGCTGAAGTGGAGCGGAGCGGGGGCTGGAGCGGGATACAGAGGAGCGGGGCTGGAACGGGCATAGAGGAGCGGAGCGGGGCTGGAATGGGCATAGAGGAGCGGATCAGGGGCTGGAGCGGGCACGGTGGAGCGGAGGGGGGTCTGGAGCGGGCATGGAGGAGCGGAGTGGGGGCTGGAGCGGGCATGGAGGAGCGGAGCGGGGTCTGGAGCGGGCATGGAGGAGCGGAGCGGGGGCTGGAGTGGGCATGGAGGAGCGAAGCAGGGGCTGGAGCGGGCATGGAGGTGCGGAGCGAGGGCTGAAATGAAACGGGGCTGGAGCAAGAGGAGCGGGGGCTTAGGCAGAGCGGGCTGGAAAAGGGCCAACAGTCTGACTCAGATCACATCACAGCCCAGCCCGAGCACAGAAATAACCGTGAAGAACACATGGCAGATGTTCCGAACATCTGATAACTTATCGGAAGACACGCGCGCCGAACGGTGTTCTTCACAATAGTATGTGAATAGTATCGTCAAAAATTAAGAACAGAAACGGTGCAGACACCGTCAATCCATGGGCCGAACACTGTATCACGGCTAGGGGGGTGGTGGGGAGGTGAGGATTTGGTAGCAATCACTGTGGTCATGCTTCAGCTTCAAAGAACAATCCAGGAGTCCAAATGCAGATAAGAAGAAGAAGCGGCACTCACCAATCTAGTGAAAATGTCTTCTTTATTCACAAAAAATGGTACACAGGGAGGCACGCAGTGCCACAAAGCCGACGGGCCGTACAGGGGAATACATCTGTGCCATAAGTTGTAAAGACAGATCAGAATCCTCCAGACGTGTCCTTACAACGCATGGCACGAAACGTGATGTGAACACCTCATATTGAGTCTCTCCCATAACAAGGCCACTCATATACCCCAATAGCAATAAGAGCCAGAGTGCCCAATGTACACCATTAAATAACTGATTTTTTTTCTTTCAGGGTATTGACCAGTTTGGCCCTCCTATGATCATTCATTTCCGAGTGCAATACTATGTGGAAAATGGCAGATTAATAAGGTAAAATTAAAAAAATAAGTATCATGTGTGGTGTTTTGGACAATTCCCCTATTAAGAATGTGCTCACAGGGTGCGGTATTGCTATGACACCACCAATCAGATATTATCTATGTGGGATTCCAGCAGCAAGTATTTTATTAATCAGGTGCGCCACCTCAGGGGAAATTATATATTACAAATCTCCCACGCAAATCGATGGCTGCTTGAGGAATTAATGTGGTCCTCAGGAGAGGCCTAGCTAATACACAAGCTCTCCATACTCTTAACATTACTATCAGAGAGTTTTCTATTATTCTCGGTCATTCTTCAGAGTGACATTCAGCCTACACTACAGCCTAATACTGGCCTCAGCTGAAAGCAAATGGCCTGTTATACGCGGCTCAATATCATTAGTATGCAAACTTTTATCATACTGCCCTTTAATTGTAATTGATTTTTAATGCAAATAGGAAGGCAACCTTTCTGCTGTCTTTCCCAACCCTATACACATATCTGTGTACACATGTATATATGTGTATATATATCTCCTTTAGTCCAATAGTATGATAGGGCCTCTTCTGAGAGGGATTACTTACATCCAGATGAGTCTTGGGTGGAGTTTAGTCACAATCGCTTGCTTTGTTTCTTAAATGTCAGCTTCAACCAACATCTGGAATCCATCAAATAAATTAGATACATCTGAAGAAGAGGGACAAAAAGAGGTCATTTTACGTGAGATAGCCACAAGTATATCCCAATCCCTCCACACACTTTTAAGCTCCAATAAGAGAAGCTGTTAGCGAGGTCCAGACCCACTAGCTCTGCCTATGACATGGAGGGGACAACTTGATAACATAAAATTATTCTTTACTTTCTTATAACATAGTGGCTCAGGCAGGTCAAGGAAGCTTCTGTGTATTAAGTCTTATATTATTTCATTTTCCAGTGACAGAACAGCGCGGTATTATTACTATTGGCACCTAAGGAAACAAGTCTTGCTCTCCCAGAGCACTACAAGGGAAGAAGCTTACTTTTTGCTGGCTGCCTTTGCTCTACAAGCTGACCTGGGGAACTTTAAAAGGAACAAGCACTATGGAAAGTACTTTGAACCAGAAGCCTACTTCCCCCCATGGGTAAGACGAAGTTGTACTTATAGTCTGAGTTGTTATGTAGTTTACTTTAAAGCTTGGATACACCCTTTAATATATTTATTTTTAGTAAGTAATCCCTATCTGGGGATATTAAGACTGGCTTTAAAATTCCCCATGCTGATGCTTTGGTGCCCATATCTACCGGAGAGTCCAGCCTTAGTAGATTGGGGCAAACTATGCCAGTTTGGACTTTTTTAGACCAGAGTTTTCTGCTGTCTTCCCAACTGGTTTCCAGCGGAGACCATAGTAAATCCAGCAGACCGGGCTTTCACGTCCATGCTTGCCCTTCTCCCCGCCCTGACACACTCAATGTGGTCTGTGGGTCAGAGAAGCCAGCAAACTAGCGGCGAGGAGGAGATTTATGTGCCTTCTCTGCCCGAAAACTTGTGGAGAAAGCATAATAAATCCCCCCTGTACCTCAGAGTATCACACATTTCATGGGTTGTATATTACTTTGTCTTAAAATAAGCTGTTAACCTCAGCAATCAGCTGTGCGGAAAACTGAAAACAATAATTTAGTCTGCTGCAGCACCCCCAGAGGATAAAAAAAGCAATACATAGTTTCTGCTAATTAATCTAGATGAACTGCATCCTCAAGAATGAGAGACACTTTTTATTACTAGACCTACTTTGGGAGTTATTTCTTTAACTTCTGAGTCATTGTTGTGGAATCTGTGCCATATTTATCTAGACAACTGTCTAGATCTTTTTTTCTGCCTAGTGTGAATTTTTTGAATTTGTCAAGGGAAGTTTGCAAAATTGAAATGGAATTGTTTGGTATTTGAGGAAATTTGTGATGCAACCTTGAAATGTCACACTTGATAAATCCGGCACCCACCAGACAAAAACAGACCACTTTTATGCTGGTATTTGGTCCATACCAGATTTGCACATGCAGTTTCAGGGGACTCCCATAACTGCTTGAGAGGCTGTGCCACGGTAGGTCATATTCTACGTATATTTAGTGGTGTATATTTGGTGTTTTTTCCCAAGTGGTAAACACATGTGTTACAGGACATTATCTGGGTATATGCCCTTGGGATCCCTTGGTATCCCTCGCACCTTGCAACAACCCATCCCCTTCTATTTCTTGGCAGTGGACCAATCTTTAGTCAAAGCTTGGAAGAAACCTGGCCTTGTGGTCATGGGACATTTAAACTGATATACGGTCAATGAAAATCTGACTTCTATCCTAAATACCAGTGTCTGTGGTAGCCACAGCCAGTCTCGACTTTCCCCTTAGGTCTAGTCACCATACCCAGCTCACTCACGTGGGATTGTCTCCACCTCCCACCCGCTTCTATTTCTTTCCCTTTCTCTATGTTTACAACTGTTTTATGAATGTTTCTTATTTAGTTGTTTGCCGACTTGTTGTGGAGGTTCCATATTTACAATGTTATAGTGATGCACTTTGGCAACTTGTATTCCTCTCTCTCTCTACTATTGTATTACATTATTCTCATTATCTCATTTGGTGCTTACTCGCTCACCATCTTGAGATCTTTACTTCAGGTGCACATACATAAATTCCCCAAGCTGTTGGAGTCGCCCTGTACTTGGCCTAATGGTGGCCTCCGGATAGGACCTTCCCTAAATATCCAATATAATAATTGAAAATGATGTTTAAATTCATTTGCCATTTACATTTTTAAGTGGCTTTCAATGCTCATTACTCAATATGTGCTTTGATATTTGTACAGGTAATAAAAAAGAGGGGAAAAGATTACATTTTAAAGCACATTCCGAATATCCACAGAGACCAATTTGCACTGTCCGTGCCGGAAGCACATCTTATGTATATTAAGGAGGCAGCAAGACTGGAGGATGTTGCTGTCCATTACTACAGATTGTACAAGGTAAGAGAAATGATCTTACTTATTGGTGAACATTACGAAGGTAAAACAACATGCAGTCATCAAACTCATATTTTCCTAAAAACCTTCTGCCTTATATTTAGATATATGTCTCACATTGACAGGTTCACATGACATCTACTACATCTACTAATATCTGATAAGAATACAAGAGCTGCAGCTATGATTGATGTCTTTAACTTCAAGAACTGATAAAAATACATGTTTACTTTTCTTTTGGCCAAAATCTACTTCATTTATATTTTTAGGATAAGAGAGAGATAGAAGCCTCATTAATTCTTGGACTTACATTAAGAGGAATCCAAATCTTTCAGGTCAGTACAGATGGTGACAACTTTTTTTCATTTTGTTATAGTTATATTACCAAATCTGCCCTTTGACAGCACAATATAACCTCTGTTATATGTTCAGTTTAAAAAATGATGGGAACTTTAGCAATACAAAGTTAGGTACATAATATGAAATTCATCTTTTTCTTGCTTCTGTTTTCCAGTGTTCGGGTGATGAGAAACAGCTTCTTTATGACTTTCCCTGGACTAATGTAGGAAAGTTAGTGTTTGTGGTAAGTAAACAGAAAAGGCAGCTGGATGGGTAACATAATAAGTCCCTAGATCATCCATTATACATGCTCTCGTGAAGTCTGTGCTCCCCTAACAAAGAAGCCATTATATGTGTAACACAACAAGATGCCAGGATTACAGCTCATGAGAAGTTAATGAGAATTTACAAGTTCAAATTAGCTTCTTTTCACGTCTGCACTGTGGATTCTGATGTATTGGAAGCCATAGTACTTTGATAGACTCAATACGTGATGGACGACATCCAAAATCCCCCTATGATAATCTTTATAAATTGTGCAATAATTTGGTGGTACATTGTAGTGGTTTGACATATCTTATATATCACAGGGCAAGAAGTTTGAAATTTTACCAGATGGTTTACCCTCAGCCAGAAAATTAATGTACTACACCGGCTGCTCTATGCGTTCTCGACACCTCCTTCAGCTGCTCAGCAATAGTCATCGATTATATATGAATCTGCAACCTGTCCTGAGGCAGGTCCGGAAACTAGAAGAAAATGAAGGTGAGATGGATCAACAACCTGCTCAGGAGTTTTGTTGTTTGGAATAATCCGCTGTTTGAAGAGGGAGATAAACAGATGGCAAGCATATGCAATATCCCTGATCTATGGGTAAACAGGATCAGACAAAGCCTATGGGCTAATACTCTCAGTCTGAAGAGTTATTGTTAAAAATCATATGAATCATTACTTAGTTCTCTCTCTTTAGTGGGTGCTTGGGGTCACTAGAAATCACTAGAACATTAGTAGAATTGTTTTAAAAACGTCTAACATGCCCTATGATTTTACAGAGAAGAAACAATACAGGGAGTCCTACATCAGCGACACGCTGGATCAAGACATGGATCAGTTGGAGAAGAGATCAAGGGCAAGTGGAAGCAGCGCAGGGAGCGTCAAACACAAGAGACTGTCCCGAAACTCTACAGCCAGTCACAGCAGCTCACACACCTCAGGGATAGAGGCAGATACAAAGCATAGGGACATTGGAGAGGACAGCTTCTCTGGAACATCACTGCATCGCAAGTTGAAAACCTGCAGCTCCATGACCTCTCACAGCAGCTCCCATACCTCCGGGGCAGAGAGTGCGGGCAAGGACAGGCTGGAGGACGACTCGCAAGATGATGGTAATGTTCTGTGATGGACCTGCTGCCCCCTTCAACAATCTACCTTGACACTTATTTTTGTTCAAGTCATATCACTTGTTACAACATAATAAAACATAATGGCAGCAGTCCATAGCATGGTCATAGAGTTGGATCATATGCAAAATCATGGAGTGTAAAACTCCTAAAACAAGTCAGATTTTTTTGAGCAGAGTTAGCTCTTGCAGGACATGGTAAAAATATTGCTAGGGTCAAGGTCCTGACACCCTAGTCATTTGTGGAAAGTGCTTTAAATGATGATTTGGATCCCCTGGATGGCAGATTATGATATTTTTATTTAATTTCTGTCCAATAAGTAAACTACAACTATTGAAAAACAAATTTTATCCTGTAAACTGTGATGCTAAATCTTTTACAGACCGGGTGCCCAAACTGCAAACCAAAGCAGACATTTATCTATCACAAAGTGCCAACCTGGCAATTTAGCCCAATAGTACCAACAATACCACCATACAATGGGCAAATAATACTGCAACATGATGAACTTCAACAGCACATAAATCCCATCATACTCATAATAAACAAAGATGTCTATAAATAAGCCAATATTATCAATAACATCATTATTCCTGGAGCAAATACAGTGATTAATTTTATCGCAATACAGTGATTAATATTACTTAATCACTGTATGGCGATAAAATTAATAACTGTACGGCAGTAAAATCAATCACTGTATGGTGGTAAAAATTAATCTTAAAGTAGCAGAGGCAATTTGGGGAATCCAATTTGCCAGGGAATCTGTAGTGAAGTCGGTGTTGTGTGGTATAGGTTGTAGGCACTCAACAGCTAAAATTGAAGGGAACTGGTTAGGTGGATTTGGAATTAAATCCCCAGTATGACGGCTGTCCGTGGCCACATATATACTTACCATGAACTGGAGGGCTCAGCACCTAATGTGATTCCAGTGAAGCCAGTGTAGTACATCCCAGCTGTACTGAGTAAACACTGTATGTACACTGCATGCGCAATGAAGTCGAGGTGTTATGGCTTCACTGGCAGCGTCACGCAGGCGACAAGCGTTCCATACCTAGGGAAGTATATATGTGGCCATGGACACCGGTCATACTAGATGATTTGGTCATATTAAACCATAAGGAACTGTAGTGGGTTTAGTGTCCCAAAGCCACCTGACGTGCGCTTGTATGTTAAATGTAAGTGTGATGTCACCTTTAAAATATATCGAACTTTACATTACATCTTGGTTATACTTGCAGAGATTGAGATGTTGGTAGACGACCCCAAGGACATAGATCTGCCTTTGGATGTTAGTCCTGACCTGTGTATTTATATCACGGAAGACATGTTAATCTCACAGCAAACTAATGGATACTCCGGTAAGTGTATTTGGAAGCATTTCTGGAAAATGTATTAAAGAGGTTGTTTTTTTTCATAAGCATCATCTCACTGCGCATATGTGTCTTACATGGAAGTTAGTAGGCCTTAGCTACAATATCACACATAACCTGTGTGGCACTGCTTTTAGGGAAAGAGGTTTTCTGATTCTCAATACTTAGAAAGAATCATATTCCCTATTGAAATTATTACTATAATAATAATGTATAATTACGGGTCAATGTTTAACTTTTGAGGAGGGTGACTGTTAGACCATGAGCCTTACATCTCAGGTTTGATGTAGGTCACAGCCATTAGACTTTAGTTAACCCCTTACCGACGTATGACTATTACATCACACCTGGGCTCCTGCTATATGGAGATGGCTCACAAGCTGAACCCCCTCCATACAAGGTTGGAGTCTGCTGCAGTAGAAGACTATATGCGGACACGGCCAACCAAACGGGTCAATCAACGTCGGTCAATTAACGTTGTACAGCAGGTAAGGTGGGGGAATGGGTTGTGCACAGCTTTACAGCATAACATAGTGAGTCCAGGAAAAAGAAGAATGAAGTGGCACTCGCCAATCTAAGTGAACATGCTTCCTTTATTCATACAAAGTGTACACAGGGAGGCCTGCACAGCCGTCTAGCCAACAGGCTGTTTTCTTCAGCGCTTTCTCAAGGCAGTGATAACGCATGCGCACGTCTTGCCAAATATAAGGGGCAACCCAGGCATGCATCGCTATGGTAATCCCAAGCAATGTTAAAACACACCCTAAACCGAAACTACCTAAAGTTCCCTATAAGGCTCAGAAAGCTAAACACCTAATCAACCTTAAATGTGTTATCTCCCAAACATATATACATTTTTAAAATGGTGTTAAAAGGGAAAAGAAGGGAGGGAGATAGGGTAGAGTACAATTAAAAATAAAACACATATTGTAAGACATAAAAATACAATCAAGCATAAAGAGACACTATCATATATCTCGATGCTTATAAATGGACAATACTTGTACCTCACAACCTAGAGAAACACATTTAGTTATTAAAACCTGATGTGCCCATGTCCCCGAATTTCATAATGCATCTACTTTCCTGACGCACTAAATTGAGGGAACGATCCCCTCCTTCTGGACTGCATTCTACCTTCTCTATGTCCGAGAAACTCAGCACATTTGTATCCCCATTGTGATGTTGCCTAACGTATTCAATGAGGCGGGGACAGCCGACCCCGTAGTGATGGACCTCCTATGCTCTCTAAAATGCATATTGCAGCAAATAACCACCGGTAACACCCGCAGGTGGTGCTAGCACTGATTGCAGGTGTTTAACATGTAACCACGCAAAGCTGCTGGTGGCATTAAAATCCTGGTGGCGCTTAGACTCTGCCATATTGGATTTGATCGCGGCCCCCTTTGAAGTCATCAGGGGGCAGTGAACAGTTACTTTGACAGCCTCATATGAAGACTTGAGGCTGTCTAGTTTTAACTCATTCATTACAATGTGCGATTTAATGATGTGTAAAATACCCATTAACTGCCATAATGTAGTTTGGTAGTATATGATAGGATCAGACAACCTAGGGTTAAAGTACCCTAGGGGGTCTAAAAAATAGTAAAATTTAAAAAAAAGTTAAAAACTTAAAAAAAAATTCAAAATCACCCCCCTTTCCCGAAAAATTATATAAATATAAATAAACAGTAAAAGTCATAAACATATTAGGTACTGCAGCATCCTAAAATGTACGATAGATCAAAATATATATTTTTTCCCAGTGTTTAACCCCTTAACGAAAAATAGTCGAAAATTCTATAAAAAGTTCAAAAGGCTGGATAGTCCTTAAAATGGTAACTTTGAAAACATAATCAAAAGTCACAAAAAATTACACCCACAGCTTTGTACACTGAAATATGAAAAAGTTATTAGCGCCAAAAATGATTTTCTTTTTTGTACTAGACATTTAAATTTTTGTAAATGTATGTAAACATTATAAAACCTATATAGATCTCTTATCCTCGTGATCACACCGACCCAAAGAATAAAGTAGACATGGCATAGACATGCACAGTGAAAGCCGTAAAATCCAAGCTCACAAGAAAATGCCACAAATGCGCAATGGATTTTTTTTTTTTCCTGCTTCCTAGTACACGGCATGGAATATGAAATACTGTCACTATGAAATCCCCACACAGCCCTCTACATGGAAAAATAAAAAAGTTATGGATTTTTGAAGGTGGGGAGTGAAAAATGCAGAATTGAAAAAGGGCCTGGACATTACAGCAAACACACCATTAGGAATCTATCATCAGAAGTAGATCTGAAGGTAGATTCCTTCTGCCTGTCTCTGTTCCAATTTAATAATCCTGGAACCTAACCTAACTTGTTAAAAACTTTATTTTAGTAAAATGTAAATTAACTGCAGAGGGTACTGGGACGTGGAGTAGCCTGGCTGAGCACTGGGAGCCAAGGCTACAGCACGCCCCATATTAGTAAAATAAAGTTTTTAACAAGTTAGTTTAAGTTCCAGGATTATTTAATTACAGATTAGGGCAAAGGCGGGCAGGAGGAATCTACAATAAGATCTACTTCTGATGGTAGTTTCCTCACGGTTGGTTTCCTTTAATTGGTTAATATTGACATGTAAGAAAACCCCATTGAATTTCTGACTTTTATAGTACTGATACAATCCTTCTTTCTGCCCTGTAGGATTAGTAGTAAAAGAAGTAAACTCATCAACTTCCAGCTCTTCAGAAACTGTAGTGAAGCTCCGTGGTCAAAGCATTGACTCATTGCCACAGGTAAGTTATACCTTGCTCTGACCTTATTCCATACAGTCCCTGTTTCCATCACTGCAACATGTGAACATAAGATATGCAAGATATATTATGAATTGCATATTTGAGGGCTCACAATGGTCACCTCCCCCTTCCACCCCCACAATATCCTATTTTTGAGACTAATATAAAAACTTAAAGGGGTTGTCCACTTTAAGCACATTACAGCAAATAATTAATATTGTTTGTGTAATGAAAAGTTATTACATTTCCCAATATATATGTTGTTTTCCAGACCACCTGCAGGAAACCAAAAACCTCGACAGATCGGCACAGCTTGAGTCTGGATGACATCCGCTTGTATCAGAAAGACTTCCTTCAGATTGCCGGTCTTTGCCAAGACACAGCCCAGAGCTACACCTTTGGATGTGGTCATGACGTAGACAATAGAGGCCTTTATTGTAATGGTTGTCTTGCCCAGCAGTGCATCAATATGCAGGAGCCCTTCACAGCCAAGAAAGCCAGCAAATACTTCTCCTTGGACCTTACTCATGATGAAGTCCCTGAGTTTGTAGTGTAAGCTGTTCTATAATATCCCAGGCCTGGATGTCTGTGATCTTCAATACCCAGTAGGAAGATTGTATCTTTCTATCAGATTTTTTTTTTATTTTTACTTTTTTATATTTTGATACTAAAATGAAAGCTAATGGGAATTCACTTGTGTACAGCTTAATATTTTGTGTAAAATCCTCTCCTGGTATTATCTATCTGAACAAAATAAGGTACTATTTTATATGTATGGAAAAATCTGCACATACAACAAGCGTTACTTTTCACATATGCCAAAGAATGGTCTTCTACACAATGGATGCTTCATGGTCTCTAATAAAATGGCCGTAGAAGGACAAGCTATCAAAAGAAGTTTATATTCAATGTGGGTAAAATGTATTTTTGTATGAAACACTACAGCACTAGATTGAATAAAATGACAAAATTAAAGGAACCAATACACTTTATATGTTCCTATATATATATATATATATAGACCCCTAGCTTTCCAACTGATAGACTAGTGATAACAGGGCGCTCATCACAGAGCAACTCCTTTATGGTCCTGCCCAATCATAGATAAAGCCATGGATGGAAGTCACTAGCTTTGTTGCTTCCAGGAAGTTTTATGGAAAGTATTTATGGATCTGATTGCCGACAAGTAGCAGTGGACTCTTACTTTATAAACATTGCACTTGGAGTAAGATCATCCCATTAATTTCTTCTGAGGAAATATAATTAAGTGCCAAAAGGTTTGCCCCGTCGGACCCACAGGGATTTCCGAAGAGCCTACTCCATGTATAACAACACATTGGGGGAGATTTATCACAAGGGTCTGAGAGCAAAACTGTTCTAGTTGCTCATGGCAACCATTCAGATCTCAGCTTTCATTTTCCGACAGCTGTTTATAGAAGCTGTTTAAAGAAAGCTGAGCTCTTATTGGTTGCTATGATCAACCAGAACAGATTTGCTCTTCTAATAAATCTCCCCCATTGATTGTTAACATCCTTTTGTCTGAACATCTCTATAGCTGTAACAGTGTGTTCGAGAACTCATTATCATTGTGCCAATAAGTTTCTTTAGACAGAAAAAAACGGCATCATTTAAAATTGCATAAATTAAGAGAAATTATTGTTTCTACTTCTATCAACATTCAGCTGCCAAAATGTATTCAATGCAACTTGAATCACGTGCTGCTTATGTGTTGTGATGGGCATCTTGGATTATCTAGTCATGTGATTGGCCTATGAGATGACCATAGATCTATATATTGATCAGATTACATACAATGTACAAGAGCATATTTATTTTAAATAATTATCTTCTAAGGAGAAATGCAAAGCTGGATAATAACGATGGATGAAATTTACAAGGTCACTTGCAAGATACATAAAAGGAATAACTGTAAGATCCTGTCTCTACAATAAATCCTCATTTTTACATTTTTAGCTAGTTGGTTGATTGTGTGTAGGGTAAAAAAATGTTGCAGTGCTTAAATAACAGAATAAACAAAGCATGCGGAAATAAAAAACACACACCTCAAAAAATATATATTCTTAATTTACACAAAAATATTAAAATTAAAGTGGTTGGCCACCATTACAAAACTTTAATAGGTTCACCAATCTAGTACAGGCGGTCCCCTACTTAAGAACACTCGACTTACAGACGACCTCTAGTTACAAACAGACCCCTGGATGTTGGTAATTTAATGTACTTTAGCCTTAGGCTACAATAAACAGATGTAACAGTTATTAAAGGTGTCTGCAATTAAACTTTATTATTCATTCTGGTTCTGATAACATTTCAACATTTTTAAAATCCAATTGTTTGGCTGGTGGTACAATTATTAAATATATAGTTCTGACTTGCATACAAATTCAACTTAAGAACAAACCTACAGAACCTATCTTGTACGTAACCCGGGGACTGCCTGTACTAAAGTTTGTGTAAAGTCGCTGGGTCCCATGACCTGCTGACAGCAGGACTCAGCACCACCTGTGACATTCCGTGTCCTGCTTGGTAATTTTGTTGTTGCATGCTTTTTTTTCTTTTCTAATTTATGAGCTATAACTATGCAATCTGACAGCACCCCACTTGATGGATTGTGAGATGGTGGCCACTTGCTTTGAAATAGGGGGGATTTATCAGAAGTGTCTGAGGTAAAACTGTTTTAGAACAGTTCTGCTCTCAGACACTTCTGATAAACCTCCCACAATGACTTTTTTTTGCAGAACTAATGTTTTCAAGAGAGGATGAACAAGCAGGATAAATGCAGATGTTAGATAACCAGTATGTCTTTAGACTACCTGCACACAATAATATTCATAATCAGCAGTGAAAAACAGACATTCATTTCGTTCATCCATTTTTTGTGGATCCTATGAGGGATCCGTAAAAAAATGTTTCCAACCAGGACATCCTCTACTCTTTATTGAATTGGTTGCACAGTTAGTTGGCACTGATCGATTCAGGGCAGGGTGTGCTGTCCATTCTAATAACACAGGGGCAATAGAACATGATCTATACTTTCATTAGTCTCCCCCTTTGCCTTTGCAACATTTAATACAATGGACAGGTGTGGCACTGTCTTTGTCAAAAATGGAGAAAAATTTGCATCAAGCTTTGCACATTATGGTTTTATTGTGGATGTGCTGCAATATTATCTCAAAATCACTAAAAAACCTGTGAAAACCTGTAGTGACACAATAATGAAATTATTATCCATTCCAAGAGGTCAATACCAGCGCAAACCCAACACAGCTGAACTAAATGTAATATGCAAGTTCAGTTCTGCTTTACCGAGTCCATAATAGTTAATCCTGCCTACACACAGACCAAGTGTGTTGGACCAAAGTCGGACATAGAGACCCAGCAATATCAGCTTGTTGATGGTTTCCAAGTGAAAACTGCTAAAACTAAACAAAAACTGTAAAGAAGGTGGAGGAATGAATCTGTTGCATACAATTCACCCTGAATCAGTATATGTACACCCCAGGCCTACAATGCTTTAGAGTATACTGTAGTTTGTAGTATATATGTATATACCTATGGGTCTTATAGATCCTATATAAAAGTGACCGATTTAGCCCTTAAGCATTTATTTGCAATTAAAGGGATAATATATTTTACATGTATTGTGCAGACAATCCATTAAACATTATCTGTACAGTCAGATGGCCACAATTTATAGAAAAAAATTATATACTGAACCTATCATCCATGTTGTACTAGGTAACATCTAGGGACAATAGCAAGGAAGGTATGAAGAACTTGGTCAGTGAATGATGCATTACAGCAGTCAGGAGGGTCTGGCAGTGCTGGATCCTCCTGACTGCTGTAATGGAGATCGGGTGATGCCCTGATATAGAGCTGCATCTGATCTCCCAGAAAGGAGAGCTGCTCTCGCCCTCTGCTTACAGGTACAGGACCTGCAGTGATGTCAGAATCATGTGACTGATCACATGCTTCTTACATCACCACATGCTGCTGAGAATGGGGACATTCTGCGCTGGGACAGGGTAAGAAGAACAAGGGAAGGCGTTCTACAGGGCTGGTGCTAGACAAAGTGGGGCATAAAATAAAACTATTTTATGACCAGTCACAGTCAGCAAGAGGCTCCCTTTAGTATGGTAAAACAATCTGTAATATTGGAGAATTTTATAGGAGATAGATAGATGATAGGGAGATTGATGGACCGCACGGTGGCTCAGTGGTTAGCACTACAGCCTTGCAGCGCTGGTCAAACAAATCAATGTTCATTATGTGATGTAAAAATGGAGTGGCCACCACTAACACTCGAACCGCCTACTATCTCAAAAAGACTGACTGTTTCAATCGTGTCCATCGTTGAACCACAAACAAATTAAACACAGTCCTGGTAACAGGTCGGTTCTAGGCAAAACTAAAAGTGGGGTCCTACAAATCGAATATCGGTTTTCAGTATTTTCAGAATTGACTATTTTGGAGATAAATACTGTTTTGAATGAAATTTTACATATTTAACATAAAAAAAACCTATATAACCAACCTATTTTCAAATCTGCCTCTATCAGAAACAGTTTTTAGGAAGAATGTTAACCCCTTGAGATCTTCATAGTACTTACATAAAAATGGAGGTGAAATTTAGAATGGTCAAATTTTGTCAGTTATACGTTCATTTAGCCCTAAAATTTACACCTTTCCAAAAGATAAAAAGAAAAACCCACCATACAATTTGTTCTGAAATTTCTCCCGAGTACAGAGACCCCCCACATGTGGCCGTTACTTGTTTTATGGGGGCACAGCGAGGCGCAGGAGGGAAGGAGCACCCTGCAGCTGCCAGGATTTTAGTTACCTCATTGGCCCCTTTTGTAGGCTATAAAATTTTAGCTTTTTCGTTATTGGGGCCATGTGACAGCATTTTTTTGCGGGATGAGATGCTTTTTCCAGTGTTACCATTTTGGGGTTGGTATCCACAATTGTTGAAAATTTAGGAACTTTTTTTTGAGGGCAGGAGTAGAAAAGCATCAATTCTGTACTGTATTTTTTACTTTTTTTTGTGTGTGTGTTCACTGTATAGTCTAATAATCATGTTATCTTTATTCTATGGGTCGATACAATTACGGGGGAAACCAGACTTAAATATTTTTTCTTTGATTTTTTCCCCACATTAAGGTTTTATTTGGCAAATTTATTGAAATATATCATTTTTGCAGTGCCGTCTTTCAAGTGGCATAACATTGTTACTTTTTTGGCTATGGAGCTGGTTGATGGCTTCTTTTTTGCAGGACATGTTGTGCTTTGCAAAAGTATCATACTGTATTACATCTGTTTTTTGATCACTTTTTATTGCATTTTTTTGTGGAATTCAAAAGGTAAAGATCATATTTTTCGGCAGATTTTTAACAACGTTCATCGCGCGGGTTCAGTAATTATTTACTTTTATTCTACGGGTGATACTATATATATATATAAATATATATATATATGGGGTTTGTGTTATAAAGAGTCATATAACACAAAAAGTCTAAATCATATGTTATGGGAATTATGGGCATTTTTATTGCTTTTATTTTTAATATATTTTTTTTACTTTTTTCACCATGGGAAATAGCAAGCAACATCTGATTGATTGTCCTGATAATATCTGCAATACTAATGTATTGCAGGGTATAGCAGTGTCAGCCTATGCACATGCATAGGCTGACACTGTGCTTTTAAGATGACGTCACTGACGCCATCTTTCAGGCACTGCCTGGAGGCAGCTCTAGGGTCCTGATCGGACCAGGGACGCATCTGCCATGAGGCAAGATGAAAATCTTGCCTCAGGTGGCAGATGCCCAAGCCCTAAGGCAAGCGGCAAAATTTGGGGCTGTAATGTGGGTGATTCGGGTTGCCATCGCCGCCCGAATCGCCCACATGACAAAAAAAATTAAGAGACATACGCAAATGATGTACAGAGCGACGCCGGCACAGATCCTTCTGTCCGTGCTGCTTGGTTGCTCTGGGGGACTCAGGCAGCGTGCAATGACGTTAAGCTGCCTGTGTACCTTCACAGAGAGCAACACAAGGCAGCCGAAGAGCTGGGAAAATGCAGAGGACGCGAGCGGCGGCGGGGGCTGGCTGAAGGTGAGTAATTTCTTTATTATTTTATAAAAAGGGGGCTGTATAAGAGGGGGGCTATATATAATTTTTGCCTCAGGCAGCAAATACCCTAGAATGGGCCCTGCTTAGGGCTGCCAAAGCAACGATCGGTGCCCCCCCCCCCCAAAAAAAGATGGCACAAAGGGAAAGACCCCCCCCAAAGGCAGGTTAAATGCCGCAGTCGCGCTGACCGTGGCATTCAACGGGTTAAACACCCGCGATCAGATCACTCCGACTGCAGGTGTTGGTTGTTAGTTACAGCTGGCACCCTGTGTATCCCGATTCGGCTCAAATCTTGAGCTGAACCGGCTTCAGCGCTGCGTCCAATATAAGGGACGCTGAGCGCCAAGTCACCGCGCTCAGTGTGCGATATATCGGATGTAGAGCGAAGGTGTTAAAGTGGGCAAAGGGGACTGTGCTGTGACACACTATATGCTTATGTATTATAAGGGTAAGTAACGGACTTATGGTTTTTCAATAAAGCAAGGTGGCTCAGTGGGTAGAAGCGCTGGGATTCTGAGTTCAAAGAGTTTGTAGGACCTGTAGGGTCCCACACAAAAAAACGGAAATAACATAGTTTCCTCCCACACTCCAAAACATACTGGTAGGTTGACTCGATTGTGTCGGGTAGGGACCGAATTGGCAAAAAGCTCTACGCAGCACTGCGTAATCTGTGTCCGCTATATAAATAAAGGAATTTATGTCTGCAATAGTTTTACCGACACAAGGGGGAGAAAATGGAAGGGGAAACTCCCGAAAGTTCACTTTTTGGCAGGGAATTGTGGGTTTCACATTATGCAAATCACACAAATCAATGTTCAGTATGGATGAAAAATGGAGTGGCCACCACTAACATCTCGAACCGCTACTATCTCAAAAATGACTGACTGTTTCAATCTGTCCATCGTTGAACCACAAACAAATCTTAAAACACAGTCCTGGTAACAGGGTCGGTTCTAGGGCAAAACTAAAAGTGGGGTCCCAAAATAAAACGATTTTATGACCAGTCATAGTCAGCAAAAGGATCCCTTTCGTATGGTAAAACAATTTGTAATATTGGAGAATTTTATAGGAGATAGATGATAGGGAGATTGATGGGCAGCACAGTGGCTCAGTGGTTAGCACTACAGCCTTGCAGCGCTGGTCAACATCTGTTCTCTCGGTGTTTGTGTGGGTTTCCTCTGGGTCCTCTGGTTTCCAACCACACTCCAAAACATACCGGTAGGTTAGATTGTAAGCCCCATTGGGCACAGGGACTGTGTAGTGCTGTGTAATGTATGCGCTATATAAATAAAGGAATTATTAATTATAATTATTATGATAGAAGATAAATATGAAAGATTTCTAGATGCAGAAATATAGAGTAGATGGAAATGAGATAAGAGACAGACAGAGATATACTTATAGACAGGAGTCACCCGGGAATTCAACCAAGGGATGTTAACGAAATAACAAAATCAAAATTACAGAAAAAATAATAACGTAAACTGCAGCAAAGCACATATTTTCTGAAAGCAGACACTTGCTCCATTTCAAAATTAGAGTTTATAGACATAGGCGCCTTCATGCAACTTTGATTCAAACTGAAACATTTTATAAATACTTAAAAGGTTACTTTGATGGCAAAAAATGTTCTCCAAACAGAAAATATTTACCTTCCTAAATGTAATAGATGATGTGTACAGTTCACAAATGTTGTAATCACTAAAATCACTAAAACTGAACTAAATATCTGCTTTTCAACTAGAAATTTTAAGACCGTCACAACCTGCAAAATATAGTAATAAAACTTTGCAGCAAATGGCAATAAAATGCAAAAATTGCATGAAAATTCAAAATTTCCTCTGAAATATGTACAAATCCAGATACTTGTATAAAAAAAACATACTTTCCTAAAAGTGTGAGGAGGATGTGAGGAGATCATACAGACCCCACATGTGGATATTTACCAAAATATGCAGCAAAGGGAACGTTACATCCACAGGGGACACCAAACTATTTTTGCTGAAAATTGCACTGAGCTTCACACAGATGTATCATTGTATGATCCTTACACAATGGTAACCCAAATAAATAACTATATATCCTTAAACCCCTCAAATGAGATAATAAAAGTCACTTTTAGATGTCGCAATTGTATTAGCTGCACAATAACAGAACCCTCCGCGCTTCATAAGAATGAGAGTGAGAACCTCACAACAATGGAGGACGGTGTGAAATAAAAACTATTCTACAACATGTGTGTGTTTTTGGTGTTACATACAATGTTATGGACATGTTCTATGTTACTGTGCTAATATGTTGCCACAAGGGGATTGAAAGTTGATTGTAATCTTGTAAACTTTCACAAAATAAAAGAGAAAGTTGTTCTTAGATAGTTCTGGATAGGAGAGGGTTAAAAACATGAATATTAGTGGATATTATTCCTTATCAGAATGTAGTTACATTTAAAGTGAATATTTCCATTATCTGTGAGGTGCAGCAGCTCCTGTGTGCAGCAAATTCTCCCTGTAGCCTGATGGCTAAGAATCTGGAGGGGGGCTACAATTCAGGGGGCTGTATCTCCGGCTCTGACACATTGAACCTCACTTCCTTTTTCCTATCAAAGAAGAGAGTCTCTTATATGAATCTAAAGTTGTGTTTCTTAGTTTCAGGAAAATGGAGATAATAACTGTTAAAATGCCGTCGGGAGTGATTTTTATATATAAGAAACCACACCTAATATTCTCACTTCAAACCTGAATATCTCTGGATCCAGGGCACCTCGAAACACAATACTAGATTCATTTGAAAGAAGAGATGCTCCCCTTTCAGGGGCAATTGCCCACTTTGCCTACCCATAGCGCCGGCCCTGGCGTTCTGTGTGTGTATAGTAGAGCTGTGTGTGTCTTCATGTGTATAGTAGAGCTGTGTGTAGAGCTTTGTGTGTAACTGTATGGATGAAGCAAGGCTGTGTGTGTAACTGTATGGATGAAGCAGAGCTCTGTGTGTAAATGTATGCATGAAGCAGGGCTGTGTGTGTAAATGTATGCATGAAGCAGAGCTGTGTGTGTAAATGTATTGGGACTATTGCAATCTCCTTCAGATAATTGGACCTTGTTATATAAACCATAAATATCAGGAGATTTTGCAGCTATGATTTGCATCCTATGATGAATTCTTTACTACATTTCTAATGCTGGCTACAAGACTGCCCAAATGCCATTATGATTGTAGCATCACATTGCTAAGACGCTGTGATATAAAAATGTAAAAAGCAAACCCCGTCCCTTGATCCCCCTTGTGTTATAAATGGGGTTGCATGAATTATGCAAAATGCAACTCAATAATACAGTTATGAGATCAGTGATGCCACCTATACAGCGATGAGGATTTGGGATTGTGGGCAGAAGATGCATATATCACCTCTCAGGGACGTCCTGCAGCGGAGGCAGCCCTCATTTTCTTTTGCTGATTATTCTTTCCCTTTCCCCCTCCAAGTGCCAATCTGCTGTGTGCGATGGTGGTTCAGATCTGAAAACATGCATGGGATTAGAAGCACAACATCCCACATCATTGCTTGAAAGGGATTTTTTTTCAGAACTAGATTAGAAAGCTGCATTCAGTTGATAAACCCTTGCAGAACAAGAATCTCTGGACACCAGGCAACTTTTTTAAATTTGCATGCTACAGAAATAGACCATTTATGCCAGGCGGGGAACAAGGCGATTATACAGCTCAAGCTCTAGACTTGTAAAGGACTTGGCTGACACCATATCTTACTCCTTGCCCTGGTAAAGAAATTAAACCTCATCACGAGTGTGGACAATGAAATTGAATGATTTGACCATAAGCTTAAACAAAGAGTTCATGTGACATATATATGAGAAAATAATGATGAAAAGCAGGGACCATTCTAAACAATATTGCCCCCAATGATTGATTTGATTTTCATAATGGGAATTTGGAGTTAAAAAAAAGAGTGTCTCCCAATGATATGTTCTCACCCAGTATTGTCACCCCGGAATTCGGCCTTTCAAAAAAACTGCATCCTGAAAAACCCGACGTTTCCATGCCCTTTAAAAAAAAAACACGTTAGATCGGGTGTATGCACCCACAGATGAAGAAAGAACAAATTCACCCAATATTATGCAATGTCCAGCAATGTTTTATAGAGCGGAGAGATGTGATTATTTGCCCATTGAGGAGAAGGATAGTCTAAGGCCGGTGGCACACTTGGCGTTTTGGACAAGTTTTGGGGAGTTTTTAAGGCGTCATTAAAAACCATGTGATTTTAAAAACGCATCCGTTTTGACCTGTTAATTAGATTAATTGGTAGAAAGAACCGTCCACAAACTGATGTGTTTTCAGCTTGACAAATTCTCCTCTCTGTATCATTACTCTCTTTTTTTCAGATTTCTGTGGATAAAAAACAGTCATGGGCGGTGAAGTCACAAAGTGCACAGCTATTGCAATCTCTGTGATGTAATTGTAATGAACTGTTCCCAACCGTGTGACATCACGTGACCATGGACAAATTTTTCTCCACAGGAAGTAAGAGTAAGTAAAGTAAACAATGAGGACGGCGGCAATGTGGTGTTTTTGAACCTGTTTGCGGGCCGTTTTTAAGCAGTCCATTAAAAAGCGCCATGCAGTTTTTGAAAAACGCCATCAGTTTAGTTTTGACAGTTTACATATTATTTTATTTAAAACGGGTTATTCAAAAAAAGACGGAGTTTTAAAAATGCGAATGCGGGTTTTAAGGAATGCATTAAAATGGAACACCCAAAAACAGGTTCACATGATGACAGGGTGTCTCGTATTTTGCTGCACCTTTTGACATTCTTACTAAAGGATCAGCCTTGATCACATGATATGGTTATATTAAATTTGCTAAAAACACCAACGTAACCTCAGAATGTGATAAGAGACAAGGCCTTTGGAATGTTGTCAAAAACGTAAACAAAAAGGTATAGGCCTTTGCACAAGTCCCAGAATATCCAAAGCTATGAATTTAGGGAATCTTTACCATTATGTTGCTTACCCTTCTTTAGGGCTAGTAACATTGACTAGTGGTTGTTGCTGTGGCGCTGCCATATGTGTTCGCATCAGATAAATTAGGATCCGTGTGCTCCAAGGTTCCAAAAAAACAGCGGGATGTCATCCCGGTGGGTCATTTTCTGCAGTGGAATCTTGGTTTTCCAGGAATGTGTCTATGGAAGAATACATTTTTAATTATGTTGAAAAAGACATACTGTAGGGGGGAGTGGACTGGGAAATAAAAACGGACCCACGAAAGAAAAGGGTACAAGGGGCCCCACTTTGTGGGGACAGAACATTAGGCA
Organism: Engystomops pustulosus; assembly: GCA_019512145.1. Classification (NCBI taxonomy): domain Eukaryota; kingdom Metazoa; phylum Chordata; class Amphibia; order Anura; family Leptodactylidae; genus Engystomops; species Engystomops pustulosus. Next base: position 44,547 of record WNYA01002149.1, read on the forward strand.
GAGTTAGCAAAACATTTCTTTTCAGCTACTGTGCATGTTGGTAATGGCCCAATGAACAACGACGCAAGCCTTTGCCTAGGTATGGTGCATGCAAACAAAGAATGCAGGGAAGAAAAAACAGTACATACAGCGCTTCACTCAGAAAAAGCAGGTTTTCAAACAAGCAAAACAAGACAAAGAACGCACTGTGTGAAAGCCCCCTACAGGCACGGCAGCCCACACAGGGCGCTTTGAACCGTTTTTGGACCGTTTTAAGCAGTCCTTAAAAAAAAACACATGGGTTTTTTGTAAAACGAATCTTTTTAAATGACTGCTGTATGAAAAAACGGGTGTCAAACCCATTTTGATCAGTTTTTAGCAAAAAAAACAATGCGTTTGCTGAAAAACGGGCAAAAACTGATTCAAATGGATTTCAAACGAATTCAAAACGCAATGTACGTGAAGCCTCCGTCTGTTCGCAGATGGAGGGTCCTGTGCTCTCTAATTGCCAGAAACAATGCAGTTAGAGATTTACATGACCCATCATCGCAGCCCATTTTATGGACAAGACATCTCTGGCTGATTGAGGTAGTAAAAGGCGGTAGGCTTCATTTCACATATCAAGAAAGTGGCAGCGGAACTTTCGTAGATGTATATTTGTAAAATTAACCTAATATCACCACCACAAACGCACCACTGAACACCAAAGTACAAAAAAACATAAGGGGAAAAGGGTAGCCCCTTTAACATTACCATTGTGAAGTTAAACTACTCTCTTGATGGTAGATGTGGTAGAACTTAATGCTTTTAGGTGATGACACATTACCAAGGTCCAAACCAACATTTTCGACAGGTGTGTGCGGATTTTCTTGTTTTTTGTTTTTTCAGAAGTTGCCTGGGTTTTTTGGCGCATGTGATCGGATTGTGGCGCATCGCGCGCCGGGCTTACGGCTTGCATGCGACACAACTCGGGGGTCGTGGATCGTGGCCAACCATGATTTCGGCAAAACGGCGGAATTTTAAAAACCAAATGTATCGCAAGATTCAGACTCACATGCACGGAAGAAGCTGGATGAACTCGTGGGACCTCGCGGGGAAGGGACAGGAAATGGATGCATTGATCTTAGTGACATGCGGGAGACCCAAAATCCTCGTCGGACATTCCGGATCGGCGGCGGTTCAATAGGTCTTTTAAATATTATTTCACGATACCGGAGCAATTACAACACGGGCTGACAAAACAACAGTCCGGTGGATCGTAGTTCCTGGCCCACATAATTACAACACAGGTCGTGTGCAGGTTTCCTTATACAATTACAAGGAATGTACATCCACTGTACATTAGTCATGTTCACATGGTTGAGTTAATTTGCATTTGAAATGTACCTGCATTCAGCACATTGGGAGGAACTGCATTTCGTCTACTCGATGGTGTTCAAGGGAAGCAGCCCGCGTTTTAAAAGACAAATCAAATATTGCTACTTCAGAAAGGAAAAGCGTTTAGGACAAAGGTTTATAAAGGTATAAATGCATATAAATTTGGTGGGAGGTTACGCCAAGAACTTGAAATGAGCTTCAAAACCACTGTTGTAAAGGGAACCTGGCATCAAAAATTGCCCTAATAAACCAATACCAAGTATATGTGAAGAAGATTATTAACTTCTTAGGGTGGTGAAACCACAGGGGGCAGATTACTTCCACGTCCCCTTTTTTTTATTTTTTCGCGGATAAAGAGGCGCGTTCTCTGCGCTGGATTCGTATGGCCGGGATTTATTAAGGCAGTTCCTTTCAGTTGCTGCATGGAAGTTCCCTGGAACGCACTGGAAACCACCGAGCCGCGGCTAAAGTGGAAGGTAAGTGCAAGCTCCGCACCACATTTTATTGTTTTAATGCGGCGTTTTTTCCGAATCCGCGGGTTTCGTTCGGCATTGCCCCGATTTAAGTTGCGTGAAGGCCAGCTCCCATTGCGCACAATCCGATCGCCATGTGCGCCAAAAATGCCCAGGGCAATTCAGGGGAAATCAGCGCAAATCGGAAATATTCGGGTTGAACACGCCGGTGAAAAACGCAGAATGGGCCCTTAGTTAAATGACCCCCATGTGTTTTTAGGCTTTTTTGGGCCGTTTTGACAGGGTGACTAATATCCTTAATTCAAACTGTCCTCAAAAAAACGCATGCGTTTTTTTTCGATCTGAAATCCACACATACTAAAAAAGGCCCAAAAACGGCCTAAAAAACTGCCAGTGTGGTACACCACCCTTAGGACGGCGGCACACTAGCATTTTTGAACGTTTTGGCCGGTGTTTTAAGCAGTCCATTAAAAGAATGCGTTAAAACGCATGCTATTTTAACCCGTTTAACTTAAGACATTGGTAAAACCGCGTTCAAAAACGCATGTGTTTTTAACGGACTGCTTAAAAGACCAAAAACTAGTTCAAAAAAAACCAGGCGTCGCCCAAAACCTTAGGGTACAGTCACCCTATAGATAGAGCTGCATTACAAAACTACAAACCTGATCGTAATGCGTTTCTATGAGAAATCCGATCGGTAACCAACTCTGTTGTGTGCTTTTCAGTTAATTCTCCACCAGTGCGAGCCAGCATTCAGTTAAGGGTTAACTAGTGTTGCTCTGTGGATGTCAGCGGCGACTACCGCTGACACCCAGCAATTTCTGAATTCAGCCCAGTGATTGTTCCATTCGACCTGAACAGTGGAGCACTAAGGTGTTCTAGATTATGTTTTTCTTTTGTGGCAGGATGGTTGGCATCAACCAGAAAATCCACTTTGAACTTAAATGAAAATGTTTGTATTGTCAAGTCAGGAGGCGGAGAGTTCTAACACTGAAGTCAAATTTCCCTGCCTTAGAAACCCACTCTATGAATTGATTTAAAGAACAACTACTATTGATTTCATGCAATATGAACCAAATATACCTTGACAATGCTATAGCTACACTGATGCAGAAGCATATGCTTGTTTATTTCCTGAGCTGAGTGGTTTTGGTTGAAAAACAATTATAGCATTCAGGACCTTGGGAAGCTGGGTTGCTTAGCCATGCCATTGATAAACACATTCCAAGGACTTTCTGGACGTCAGGTCCACACAGAACTTAATCAACCTGAGATGTATCACTCATACACAGCAGCGGGGATGGTGTAGCGATTGATTACTTCTGCCGTCAGGCACTACACAGTGATTACATACATTCCCGGGAGCAAGGCATAATTAATGTAAGAGAGAGAAGTTGGAGCCAAGCGCAGAAGCGGACAGAGCTGCATTATCATATTTTATAATTTTTTTTTTTCAGAAAACCACTCAGCACAGGGATCTAAACAGATATGTGCCTGCATCAGGGTAGCTACAGCATTCTCAAGGTATGTTTGCTTCATAATGAATGAATCAAATGGTAGATTTCCTTAAAACAGCATCACAGAGAAATCACTAATCAATCTCCTTGAAGTCGGTGGTGATATAA
>WNYA01002150.1:0-48000 GCA_019512145.1 Engystomops pustulosus
AAAACAAATATAACAACATTATAAATGAAGCATTCAGCCAAAACATCCTGAACAAAGCAGAAATTTTTTTTTTACTAATTGATCAACCTAACCTAGCACTGTTTTACCACTTACCCAAAGTGCACAAAAACGAAAAAAAAGAAACCTCCTGGCCGCCCCATAATATCGGGGATAGGCTGCCTCACCAGTCAATTGTCACACTACATCGACCTTTTCCTACAACCGATAGTGAAAAAGCTACCTTCCTATCTTAGAGATTCTAGCCATCTCATAGAAGATCTTGAAATAATACACTGGGAAAGAGATTATATATTTGTTTCTATTGACTTCACCTCCCTATATTCCAATATATCCCATCCCCTTGGCTTACGAGCCACTGAATATTTTTTAAATCAGCAACTGGATATTCCTCCGGAACAAATCAAATCCATACTACAAGGACTGGAATTTATTTTAACCCATAATTACTTCGCGTTTCAAGAAAAAAAATTATCACCAGTTATTGGGTACGGCCATGGGGACTCGAGTGGCACCAAGCTACGCCAATTTGTTTATGGGCCACTTCGAGTCCTCTATGGTATATGAATCCCATTTTTGGGATAAAAATATTGTTTACTATCGTCGTTATATCGATGACATCTTCATGATCATCAAAGGGACAATTCAGGACGCAGAAATATTCATTGAAGAACTAAACCTCAACAATTGGGGTATTAACTTCACGGCAAATATTAGTAAAGACCTTATGATGTTTCTAGACTTAGAAATAGGTCATAGCTCCAACACCATTGTCACAAAAAATCATTTTAAAAAAGTCGACAGTAATGGATACCTTGATTTTAGATACCATTTTGCCAGAATTCGAAAAAAACGCTCCCTAAACAAGGATTATCAAGAACAAGCAAAAGTTATATCTAGGAAATTTACGGAAAAATTTTTTCCTAAGAAACTCATCCAGACGACCTACCGAATTAATAAAGTAAGAAAGGAACCAGGCCCCCCTCAAAATAAGACAGATGCAAACAATTTTACATACAATTTCGTTACTACCTTTGACAAAGGTCATCATGCCATAAGAAAAATTCTGCAAGAAAACTGGCACATTTTATTACAAGACCCGATCCTCAAAAAAGAACTTCCACCTCAACCCAGGATCACATATAGGAAAGCTAGGTCGATTAAAAATATACTAGCTCCGAGTAAACCAAAAAGCATCACCAAGAACACTAATCAGTCCAGTTCTTGCAGAAAAACTCCAGGCTCTTTCAAATGCAACAAACCTAAGTGTCTATGTTGTAATATAATTGACAATGGGAACCAAACATTCAAATCTTCAAGTACCGGAGAAATATTTTCTTGCAAACAACACATTACCTGCGACTCCTCGTATGTAGTGTACTTGATCACCTACAAGTGCGGCCTCCAGTATGCACTATACAATTACTACGGATGCGTATGAATGGTCATCGCTTCAAAAAAAAAGACAGGCTTTCTACAACAAAGCCTATCAAAACATCTCACCCTATCACATAATAAAAATTTTCACCAGATTAAACTCATAGGGATAGAACAGATTGCAGAAGATCTGAATAACAGACATGAAAGATTAAATAAAAGAGAATCCTTCTGGATTTACAAGATCAAAAGCCTCCAACCCGATGGACTAAATGAAATCATCGAACACGTATAACACCTCTATCCCACTACTATTACACATTACTGACTAATACATTCTTCACACCAATTTTCTACATATAAATACAGTTTACACACCTTCCTCCCAATACTTACCATCCATCACTCTTCTTCCTGTCACTTCCCTCTACTTTAGTGACGCTTCCCTTCACACCGTCACACAAGTTGCATTATGGCCGTAATCCCAGCCGTTCGTGATCACTCTCAGTCCTCCAGCAACCCTTTTAACATACACACATCATCGGGTTGCTCAGCAACTCAATATACCTCCGTTCTCTGATATCCGTGCGCCTCACATATACCGCCGCTGTCGTTTCCTCCGTGCGCCACTCTTCTCGTGCGCCGCATACACTCCATATTCCATCACACTGATTTTTAACTATTGTTATTCATGTTTGCAGTTACATTTATGTGTTTATCATTATATATATATATATATACACTCACCGGCCCAGGGTCACCTGATCTGGCCAGCCAACCACTGCTATCGACGTGTAAGGGTACCACGTCATGCTGGGTGGAGTGCAGAGTCTCCTGGCTTGTGATTGGCTCTGTTTCTTGCCGCCAAAAAGCAAAACGGCGGGAGATGCCATTTTCTCGAGCGGGCGAAGTATTCGTCCGAGCAACGAGCAGTTTCGAGTAAGCTAATGCTCGAACGAGCATCAAGCTCGGACGAGTATGTTCGCTCATCTCTAGTGGAGAGGTCTAGTGGAAACTTCACACCATCAGTGATGGTTTGGGGAGCCATGTCATCTGCTAGTGTATGAACACTGTTTTCATCTAGACCATAGTCAGCTCAGGCATCTACCAGCTAGTTTTAGAGCAATGCATGCTTTCCCCTGCCGACAAGCTTTTTCGAAATGGAATTTTCGTTTTCCAGCATGTCTTGGCATATGTCCACACTGCCAAAACTACCAATACCTGGTTTATAACCACAGTATCACTGCGCTTGTTTGGCCAGAGAATCTATGGGGTATTGTCAAGAGGAACATGATAGACACCAACCACAACAATGCAGATGAGCTGAAGGCAGCTATTACACAACCTAGGCTTCCACAGCACCTCTGCAGTGCCATCAGCTGATCGCCTCCATGCCACACCGCATTGATGCAATCATTCATGCAAAAGGAGTTCCGATCAAGTATTGAGGACAATTACTGAACAAACGTTTCTGTGTTCAAAAAGTGTTATATAGTTGGTCAATTCTGAGATAATGACTTTTGAGGTATCCTTAGCTCTAAGCCGTAATCAATATTAACATAAATAAACACTTGGAAAAGGTCACTCTGTTTATAATGATTCTATATAATACGTGTTTTACTTTTTGAATTGAATTACTGTTAAAAAAAATATATATTTTTTGCTGTTATTCCAGTTTATTGAGAAGCAGTTAAAATAGCCACTTACCTTTCAGGATGCCCACATGCTTGCCCTTGTCCAGGCCTCCTATCTTTTAGTGCGTGACCAGAGCCCTTATGGGAACACCACTGGTACTGCCCTGATGGTTGTTCTACTACTTATGGTCAGGTTTGGAGTTGTTTTTGGAAAAAAGCATCCATTCTTTCAACCTTTTAACCCTTTAACGACCAGGCCCTTCTATGTTTTGCATTTCCATTTCTCACTCCCCACCTTCAAAATTTTTTAACTTTTTTATTTTTACATGTAAAGAGCTGTGTGATGGCTTGTTTTCTGCATAGCAAATTGTTCTTAATAGTGACGGCATTTAGTATTCCATGTCGTGTACTGGGAAGTAGGAAAAAAATTCTAAATGTAGTGAAATTGGTGATAAAATGCACCCTTTTCTTGTGGGCTTAGATTTTACGGCTTTCACTGTGCACCCCAAATGATATCTCTACTTTATTCTTTGGATTGGTACGATCACAGGGATCCCAAATTTGTACAGGTTTTATAATGTTTTCATTCATTTACAAAAATTAAAACCTCCTGTACAAAAAAGAAAATATTTATGGCACTAATAACTTTTTCATACTTCGGTGTACAGAGCTGTAGATGTTGTAGTTTTTTGTGACTTTTGGTAATGTTTTCAATGCTTCTTTTTTAGGAGTGCTATTTTTAGGACTATTAATAGAATTTTTTAAATATTTTTCAAAATGGCAAAAAAGTGGCATTTTCGACTTTGGCCGCTATTTTCCGTTATGGGGTTAAATGCAGTGAAAAATCATTATTATATTTTGGACGTGTCGATACCTAATGTGTTTATGATTTTTACTGTTTATTTATATGGCTTCTAGGAAATGGGAGCTCATTTGAATTTTTAGGTTTTTTTTAACTACAGTATCGCTGCCCCCCGGCTACACGCAGCCGACGCATGATGTACTATTACGTCACGTGTTGTTAAGGGGTAAAACTAAAGGACGTCTGCCATCCATTTTACTGATAGTAGATGTATCCGAATAAGAAGTTCCTGATGATCGATGTTCCTCATGACTTCTTTTATTAGATTTCTATATGCTGCGGCAATATAGGGTTATTGAAAGCTACAAAAAAATATACTAATTAGGCAGGGAGCTCTGGCTACATCATCTGATCACCTCAATGCGCCTCGTCCAATTATTTATTGACACTCCCCATGGCGCTAGAAGTCCCACCCATTCCATTTAAATTAATTATCGGATGCGGCGCTTTGAGGCGACCCAGTGACATAGCCGGAACACCCCAGGCTTACTATCAATCGTGGCATAAAGATTTATAATAAAAGATTTCCCAATATCCCCCACGATTTCCATGCTGATTAGCAGGCATACTGGATGTCATACCTGATCTCCTATCAATCACCTTCCATATAGACCATATTATCTTCTAGGTGGATCTTCAGAGATTTGCAGATAATCCAAGTTACACTTCTGTTCTTGAAGAAGTCATAATAATGTACTATGTAATGGGTGCTATATGTTTTTCATACAGTTGTATATAAAAATCTGCCTATGCTTTTTAATACCATTAATAGGCATGACAACATATGGCGCTTTTTCCCACCCTGTGAGCCCCTCTATCACTTTCTGCACAAGGATTTGGATAACTTAAGTCAATTGAATAGAGCTTAGTGGTAATACACTCCACAGTTAGCAAACCATCTTAATAGTTTTTGTAGCAGTAAGGCTATTTTAGTGAACCAACTTTTCCAACCTTGACCTGTACTTCTAAAGGCATCTAAATCATCCAGTTTTGTACGTAGTATTGAACCAGTTTCCTAATTTATCCTAAAGGGGTTTTCTGATCACATAACTCCAACTCTCAAAGTCCACCTATTACAAGGCTCAGGGTCGAGTCAATCCAGCATTGACGTGGCTGCTAGGGACCCAGATTCCCCCAGTAGATCAATGAGTCCAATATATCGAACGCTGAGTGTTCAAAGTCAAGTATGATAGACCAGGGGCTAGATCCATCCAGCCTGTGAAGCAACAGCATGGAGGGCCCCTGATAACACGCCCATTGCCTTTCAGGGTCATTAGTATAATTTTAAAAGTTGATTTTTGAAGGAAGGAGGACAGGGATAACAAGTATAAGATGATTTCCACAGTCACCATGCCTGGATGGTTTCTCATGATGGATTTTGAGGGTAGATTTTCTTAAAGCAGTCAGTTAGCCAGTACAAACATAGCTAGGAACATTCATTCCCAATCACTAACTGGTGGTTGATATATCCACATGCGGCAATTGTTGCATTGTTGCAAATTATTCGCATTTGTCATCAACACATTGCTCCATTTACCCATGTTGATGTGCTGCTAACAAAAATGCATACACTGTAGAAGATGCAATCACCCAACAAACATGTGGCTGGCACCGTCACACAGGATCTTTATCGGGAACAGTTACTTCTAGGAATGTTAGTTCCTAATAATGGGCCAGTGTAAAAGGACTGTGAGTGCTGACAATTTTCATACATTTCTAGAAAATATGATCATACCCTTAAAGGCAACCTGTCACCAGGGACCTCATTTTCACTAAACACAGGTTGCAGTAGACAAATACAGCTGGATTGCAAAGTTGTCTTTCTGCCTTTTCTGCGCATTTGCATTCAAATATAATTGTGTGTTTTAGTTTACCTTGCACCCTGACTGAATCCTGTTCTGATGCCCAGGGGTTGGTTTTGGTTTGAATGCATTTAAAAAAAAGTGGCCTGTCTATGCTGCTCACTCACTCCTCACCTCTCAGCCCCCACCTTTGTGCTCCTGTACAGCTACTCCCTCTCCCACTGATCTCAGCTCACCAGACTGTGAGCTATGTCCTTGTGTGAGTAAAGTAGGAGGGAGGAGTTATATAGGAGCACAAAGATGGGGGCAGAGAGCTGAGGAGTGATTGAGCAGCACAGGCAAGTCAAATGTTTTTTTTTAAACTTAAAAAACCTTTTACTCAAAACAGGATTCTGTCAGGGTGCAAGGTAAGATCAAACACACTATTATATTGTAATGCAAATGCACTGAAAAGGCAGAAAGCCTTCTTTGCAATCCAGCTGTATTGGGCTACTGCAACCTGTGTTCAGTGAAAATGAGGTCCCTGGTGACAGGTTCCCTTTAATAATTGGAACAAAGCGATACATTCCTTTCTGAAATATGTTATGTAGTTAGGTGTGTCTTCCAAGTAGACTTATAAAGAAAGGCAAGAAGATACTGTGTACCATCATATAAACATATCAAATATTTTTGGCATTAGCCTCATAAAACTTTTGCTGTGTGCCAGTGTAGATAAGTATTACATTCTTGTACACACTATTAAACCACGTATCAAAATAAATTAAGCAATTAAAATACTTCTTTATCTCGTGCTGCACCCAAATTCAGCAATACATGCTCATTGACCTGGAGATGACTACCATTGGATGAAGCAGGGATTGTTGTACTCTGATGTAATTCCATAGCAACAGTAAATGTTTTATAAAGTTAGCAAACATTATTTTTGTAGAATGAAGTATTGCAGGCATGTGTGGAATACCATATCACACATTTGTGTCTTCTCTCTGTTTGATTTAGAGTTTACAGCTTCAAGTGATCTTCTGTTTGATCTGTAAAGAGTCTGAAGTTTTGCCAAACTTTTTCCTCTTGCAAAATTGTTTTTGGTATGTGAAAAAATTCTCAAATATAAGATGACAACAGGCCATCCATAATTTACATTTCTTAGTGTTACATATCTTTAATGGAAATCAACCACATTTTAGTAGTTTCAACCCAATAACACTTGCACAGTGATGTGTGCCCTCTGAGACAAGATGCATTCTTCATTTAGCTGTTAATGGCTTATTTTTGTGAAAGAAGATTTTTTTAAAATATGCAACTGAGCCTCAGGGGCTCCTGTGTATGTCACAGAAGCACCTTCTGGTTCCGTCTGCTGTCAATGTCTCTCTGAAAGGGGAAGGGAGGAGGTGGAACTAAGCTCTGAAGAAGAAGAATTAGCAGCTGAAGGAGCCAGAAGGCCTCTGAGGCTCTTTTGCATATTTTTAAAACTTCTTTTTCATTAAAATAAGCCATTTATAGATAAATAAAGAGAGGATCCTGTTCCAGGGGACACACACCAGCGTTTAAGTATGCTTGGGTTATAACCCCTAAATCCATGTGGTTTCATTTCACTATTTAAAATAGTGAATGTGCTGTGTTGCGTTCTTATTGCACTTCTTCGCTTTGCACTAGAGAAAATCACACTCTTAAGTTACAAATGTGATCATAAGCTCTGTGGTGCAGACAGTGGGGGATATTTATCATACTCAGCACTTGTGCACCAGCGTATGATAGCCTCACCGACCCTACAGTCTCCTAATGTAACCGGGGGGTGGCTGTGCAGCGTTTACTTCTAACCCAGGCCCTACCTTGTGTAGAAATAAGTGCAGTCGGTGACTTTTCACATATGAAAAGTCATTGGCTGCTGCTAGTGTGCCGGTGCGGGGACAGGAGCGTCCCACTTCCCCACCAGCCATGCCCCCTTTCTGCCACCACCACGCCAGTGCAAGCAATAAGCTACCCTTTGTGATTATTTCTGGGCTTCTACGCCAGTGTCCTGGTGGGGAAGCCCTGATAAATGTATGTAGCTCAAGCAAGTCCCACAAAATTAATAGGGTACTTATATGGGACTGTAGACTGTAGCCTTGGTAGAAACTTCTTCTCCTCTTGCCCCAGCTCCTGGCTTGCCTGCAGCTTTGCTGTTTCACTTGGAAGTGCTTCTGATCATGATACATGTGGAGCAACCAGCGCCAAAATACTATCTAGAGGGGTCTCTACTTACCATGTTTTGTCTGGATGTAAAGGCATACAGATTTCTTTCTCCTGGTCCTGTGTCTTGATACTTACAATGACTTGCTCTTCATCCTGTCTCTGCCTGACTTCCATGTTCACTTTTGGATGGTCTCATTAGTGCCTGTTGGCTCTTTGCAAGATTTGACCTTAAATTAAATTCTTAACTTCACCTTTATCTTTGGCATCCAAACCACTGTCCTCTATGTCCCCTTCTTCACTTATTCAGTGGGACTGTTACCAATCCATAAATATTTTTTGGAACTCCTTAGATTTTGCCCTCCAGTGTAGCCATTGCTTCATTTGTTGCAGTTTTGATCAACCACATCTCTGGAACAAAACAGTTACATATATTTTTCCCAGAGAACCCCTTTAATCCCTGCTATCAATTTTCCATGACACAAAAGATTTCGACAGATAATGTCTGATATGGGAAACAAATGGGAAATGGGAAAATCCCCATTACATTATTCTTAATACATGAATTTAGTCAACTGTATTTTCTCAGTACTCTGTATTTGTCAGTGACAAAAAGCCTTTCTGTCAAATACTTCCTGTCATTTATGATCTGATTTCTTAGACCTGTATGTTGCAAAGTGAAAATTTCCATCCCACATAAGACAAATGGAAAAAAAGGAAAATGACACATTAAGTTGCATTTCCTATGGGAAAGTTGTTAGCACCAGCATATACCTTAGTGTCCTATAATTATTTGGAGCCAAAACAGGACCTTTTTTTTTTTTTTTAGAGAGAGAAAAAGTAGAAGAAAATGTTGAAATATTAATTTCCTTTCCTTTTTTTCCACTTGTAATTTGACCAACATTTTATTTAGAAAATAAACGTCTGACATGCGTAATGGTGCCAAACTTGTGTACTTTGTTTACCCCCATCATCACTATACTACCCAGGTATAGGAAAAAAGGACCACACAAAGGGCACATTGTTTATGACCCAGTTTGTACAGTTTTGTGTTGCGGAGCAAACTGTGCACTTAAATGGGCGTTCCGGTGTGGATTCGCACTGTGATTCGCACTTCAACATTGTGGCACACACCTGGTGCACTCAATTTAAGAGTGCATAATCACATTAGTAAAGCAATTAGTTTGCCGCTCTAATGATAAATCTGGGCCATTGTGTGTTGCTTGCATTAGCTACAGTACGTGTATTGTGTTCTGACTTTGTTGTCCATAATAGATATCAAGGAGCAAGCTACAAGAAGAGATGCCTTCTCTCTTGCATTACCAGATTCTTTGCCTGGAAAAAAATTGTTTTGGATTATGGATGACTATGATGGCTCTACAGAGACCACAGAGAATGATGGCCAAAGGAGACTTGGTTGGGGGAGAAGAGAAAGAATAGATTTGGTTGGGGTTGAAGTTGGCTCAGCAAATAAGTGGACAAGGGCATGAGCGCAGATTTGCAATAAAGAACAAAGAAACAGAGAGGAGAAGTTGTTGAGAAGGGTATAGAAGGGGGCTGATTGCTGAGAGAAAGTCTGCTAGGTTTTTTTGGACTACCACACATGCAGGGACCAAGCAACATGTTGTTGGCAGCAGTGAGGCAGATGCAGGTGGGAGCTCATCTACAGAATTTGGAGTGAAGTTGTCTTGGTGTATAATAAATACGTAAACTTAGTGTATTATAAATTCCCATCCTCCTTTACATCTTCCTTTGTGTTTAGTATTGTACTATATATATATATATTCTGTACAAAGTCGAATGCACTGACAACAAAAGCACAAGAAAATCATCAATGGAAATCAAATTTATTAACAAATGGAGGCCTGGATTTGGAGTCACCCACAAAATTAAAGTGGAAAAACACACTACAGGCTGATCCAACTTTGATGCAAAGTCAAAATGAGGCTCAGTATTGTGTATAGCCTCCACATGCCTGTATGACCTCCATACAGCCCCTCGGCGTGCTCCTGAGGAGGTTGCAGATGGTCTCCTGAAAGATCTCCTCCCAGACCTGGACTAAAGCATCAGCAACTCCTGTACAGTCTGTGGTGCAAGGTGATGTTGGCGGATGGAGCGAAACATGATGTCCAAGATAAGCCAGGTGAGGTCTAGCATTGTCCTGCATTAGGAGGAACCCAGGGCCAACTGCACCAGCATATGGTCTTACAAGGGGTGTCTGAGAATCTCATATCGGTACCTAATGGCAGTCAGGTACCTTTGGTGAGCACATGGACGGCTAAGCGTCCCTCCATAGAACTTTGAAAAGCACAGGGTGCCAGTCGCAAATTAGCCAATCCTGGTGTCCTCTGGCAAATGATTAGCATCCTGCGTGGTGTAAGGCTGTGAGCACAACCCCCATCTGTGGATTTCGGGGCCTCATTCTATCCTCATGGAACCCATTTCTAACTCTTTGTGCAGTAACATGCACGTTTGTGGCCTGCTGGAGGTAATTTTTTAGGGCTCCGGCAGTGCTCCTCCTGTTCCTCCTTGCACAAAGGCAGAGGTAGCAGTACTGCTGCTGGGTTATTGCCCTCCTATGGCCCCCTCCACTTCTCCTGGTGTAATGGCCCGTCCCCTGGTAGTGCCAGGATACTACTCTGACAGACACATCAAACCTTATGGTATTGATGTACCATCCTGGATGAGCTGCACTACCTCAGCCTATTTGTGTGGGTTGTACAGTCCGTGTGAAAACACCACCAATATTTAAAATTTACCAAAACATCAGCCAGCAAGCATAAGTAATAAGAAGTGGTCTGTGGTCCACACCTGTGAAACTTTGTGTGCCTTGCTAATTGCGAATAATTTCCACCCGTGGTCTATTCCATTTACACAACAGCATGTGATCAAAAAAGTTCTTATTTTTGCTCGTTAATCTGCACCCCAAAAACAGAAATATTGAATATAGAAATTTTAACTCGCATGCTGTCCATTTCCTTCTGATCCTCCTTGAGTTGCTTCTACTCATTTATTGGATTCCATTAGTGTTTAATTAAAGTGTTTGGACTTGATTTGGAAAGGCACATATCTGTCTATATAACACCTCAAAGCTCACAGTTCATGTCACAGCACATGAGAATGAACCATAAAATGATACTACTAAACCCTGTCCTGATATTTGGAGTGTTATGTTTGGACAACCGGGATTATTTTACACAGAAACAGACCATATATTGTCTAAAATCATCAAATCCAAATAAAGGCCTGTGTGTGGACAATTATCCTATGGCAGTGATGGCTAACCTATGGCACGGGTGCCAGAGGTGGCACTCGGAGCCCTTTCTGTGGGCACTCAGGCCATCACCAGAGATGACTCCAGGTATCTTCCTGCAGTCCCAGACAGCCCAGGACTTGCTGTGCACAGAGATATTTTAATGTGACAGCTGTACCTGGGATTATTTTCTGCTTTATTGGTGTCCTCAGGGGCTGGTATCAATGAAAACTGTGACAGAGAAGGGAGTATAAATCACAAATTACATTTCTGTGTTGGCACTTTGCGATAAATAAGTGGCTCTTTGTTGTAGTTTGGGCACTCGGTCTCTAAAAGGTTCGCCATCCCTGTCCTATGGCGACTATCGTACTGTAACGGTGTCTATGGCTGTGCAGCGCTATTTGCTATGTAGAGGGGAGGGGTAAGCAGTGCTTACTCCTCCTCCTCTCCAGCGTGCTGACATGTGCTTGCCCCGTGCTACATCCAGGCGAGCACACATCAATGTGAATTTAGCCTATAAGATATAAATAAACTGAACTTTCAATGTTAAAGGTAATTGTGTCACGCAATGGAGCTTCTAAAACTGTTTTGTAATGGTTTCCTAATCTGTATCAATTCCTTCTCTTCCAAGGGTCATTGCCCCGTCAGCTAAAGTTCTTTGTTGGTTTTCTTCAGGTCAGGAAGAGACATCAAGTAATGTTTCCTCCACCCTTTCCGGGCTACACACTATTTTAAGAGCATACATGCATCATGGCTTCACATCCCATTTTAAACTGAGATTTGGCAGCCCAGCGATAACACCATCCAAACCTGTAACCTTGAGATGAAATAACACATTGATGAGCATTCCCACTGATAGCAACCAAGTAATCAGAAAAAGAGGATCAACTTCAAAATATTCCTCTATCTGTTCTGATAAGAAAATACTGTTTTTATTATTTTGTTATTACCTATCAACAAAAAATGTATTGTAAAGTTATTCAAAGCTTTACCTCAACATTCAGACAATACTACAGCAGGTTTCATTATGGGATTCTTTGTCCAGTGCCAGTACATTTTTATGTGCAGTATTAGGAGGGTCGGCACCCGGCTTACTGTTCTTCATGCATGTGCACAGGGTACCGCACCTTTAGGATAGTGAATCATTTATTCTTTATTTCATGCGTGTCTCATGACAAACTTGCCAGCATACTTCCAAGATGAGCCCAGCGAGAATTCAGGGGTCATAATAATGAATTACTGAGGCATCCCATAGGAGTCACTGGGGCAGATTTACTTACCTGGTCCTGTCGCGATCCAGCGCACGTTCTCTGTGGAGGATTCGGGTCTTCCAGCTATTCACTAAGGTAGTCCACCAGGTGTCGCTGCTGCGCTGAAGTCCATCGGCGTTAGCTGGAGTTCCCCGTCCGTTGCTGGTTGCAGGTAAGTGCGTGTCAAGCGACACATTTTTTAAAAAAATACGGCGGTTTTTCCAAATCCGTCTGGCTTTCTGACGGCCACGCCCCCCATTTCTGTCACGGGCATGCCGGCGCCGATGCACCACAATCCGATCGCGTTCGCCAAAAACCCGGGGCAATTCAGGGAAAATTGCAGCAAAACGGTAATATTCGGGTAACCCGACGGAAAAATGCGATTCGGGCCCTTAGTAAATAACCTCCATTATGTTTGCAAATAAGGAGATGATGATAATTTGTCCGACGGCACCCCCCCCGACTTCGGTTGCATGCAAGCCGGCGCCGATGCACCACAATCCGATCACGTGCGCCAAATACCCGGGGCAATTCGGCACAAAAGCGAAATATTCGGGAAACTCAACAGAATCGCTGTCCGCGGAACCCTTGCTTGGAATTATAGCATTATGTAGCAGTCAATATAATAGCAGGCTGGCTTAGAAAGGAGACTCTGGTCTCCCTCTATGATATTTGTATACTCTGAAGGGGAATACATAGATTAGATGTAATAGATTAGCTTAAAACAAGAATTAAAAAGAGAAAAAATTCTAATGACTAAAAGGGGATATTTGTCAGTGCCTCTAAGCCAGTTCTCTGATGCGCTGCAAGAAATTGTGACTAGGGCACTTGTACGACAACTGGGTGTGGAGGGGGTATGAAGGGGGTGGAGTTAACAGCCGAGGGGGCCGGCACTCTCACTACAGCCTGCCAAAATTCACTGCTAATTGTTTGCAAGTTTTTACTCAAAACCACACCAGGTTGAGCCTGGCGTAGTTTTTCCTGCCAGCTTCAAGATACCAGAGCCTCTTGTATCCGCTGCGGGGATGTGAGGCCATTATCATACACCAAGTATTATTTGGTTAGGTTAAATGGGTAAAATCACAGATGAGTTAATGGTAATATATCCAGAATAAGAAAAACAAGGCATAAAAATTAGATGTCCAATAGGGTGAAATAAAATAGCCACAGCATAGCTGGGTATTTATACATGATCATTGAGTTTAAATGATCATGTCTTCCAATATACGGGGGTAGATTTTCGAATAATGAAACCAATGCAATTGGGTGGGATTCAGCAATTCTCCTGGACCTTTTTTTTTTTTAAAGATCCAGCTTGTGGAACATGGGTAAAGTGAGATGTTACCTACTTCAAGTTGCATCAGAAGCCATAGGATGACAAAATAGTTTGAGGCTATGACTGAGCACAAAGCAGGAAAGCATTAGTAGGGTCTCCCAAACTTAATTGTGTCATCCTTTTGTAATCTCTAAACAGGATAGCATTGTCAATATTTGTGTGATAGGGAAGGATTTTTATTTTTTATGCTGATATTGCTGCTATTACAGAATATTGTTGTGTCATTGAAAATATAGATACATTTCTATGAGAATCCATCCAATCTGTAAATCCAGAGCACTGTGAACAACCTGAACCATTCAAAAACTATTTTGTATTTATCAAGGTTATTTATGCTAGAGATATTATTTATAGCCAGTTCATAGAACGCTACGTCTTCAGGAATATAAATAATATTTCCTGTGTTTTGACCCTACTATTTATTTACACATGACATACCATATAACAAGCATTTTCCGACCCATAGTTAGGTTTTTATTTTCAGGAAGCTTCTTAAGAATTACTGAGAATAAAACACACAAAACACATTCCGTGTAAACACAAAACTTCCAAACCTAGCAATTAACTTTCCAAAAGGGTGGCACCTGGAAGACAGAAATAAAGAGTACACACTGAAATGGTTAGATATGGAAATTTATGGGTTTCCAAATTGGGAATCAAAAGGAAACCAGTGGAATGTTGTGTCTGTTATTTAACTGGTAATTTCCTCTAAATGTTTGTAAATTGCACTACTGCTCCCCAGGGAAGTTAAATGTTTAATGGGAACTGTAAGATGTGGAATTATCCAAGATGATTCATCATTCCTATGCTATGTGTTCCAAACTATGATCTAAGCCTGGGTCCTTGTTTCCATGGCCTACCTGTAAAAAACTGGGCTCATTTGAAAAACATATCTTACATTATATTTGTATTTCTGTTTTTACTTCCTTCATTCCAAAGCAATGATTTTTTTATTTTTCTATTAACAGAGATATACATGGGCTTTATATCTGTGGGACAGACTACTTTTTAATGGCATAATGTAATATTCCATGCAATTTACTGGAAAGCTGGGAAAAAACAGGTTAACTGTCGCAATCAGCACCAGCACTGACTGCATTTACAGGATGGTGTCAGCGGTGTTGAGTTCACTGTACTCAAATGGCCTCCACAGTCACCAGATCTCAATCCAATAGAGCATCTTTGGGATGTGGTGGAACGGGAGATTCGCATCATGGATGTGCAGCCGACAAATCTGCGGCAACTGTGTAATGCCATCACGTCAATATGTTATACAGAAGACTGTGTGTAAGGCTGTGTATAGCAAGAGCTCAGCTATGTGGAGAGAGATGAATTTCCCAGGCAACAGAGTTAAAAATGGATGGAGAGGTAACTTCCGGTATCAAGAGAGAATATACCGCACATGCGCAGTTATCTGAATCAGAATGATCATAAGTGTGTGTAGTACCAGTGCAGGTCTATCAGGGCCCTCACTATGTGCTCCTATATGTGAACATGATAATAATTCTAATGTGCATATGTGAATAATATATGCATGACATACCTATTAAGGCTATCCAAAAATCTAACATCCACTGTGAATTTAACTCTATGGGGGTTATTTATCCGTAAACCAGCTCCTTGGGGTAGTTCTATGTCTAATTTTGGAGCTCCGCTGCCCAATAGATTCATTTAAATGGCTTGGGTCATAATAGATGTTCTTACGGTTTATTTTCTATCTCGGATTTTTTTTTCAAAATGTCCCAAAAAAGTCTCAAAGTGCATAAACATCCTCGGCAAATAGACCATCAGGGGACTGGAGGGACTATGAGACTTTTTGCAAAAGGCTCAAGTCATGAATCTAGCTTTGTACGGTGTTGATACTGTCAATAGGTTTTCTCAGTTTTTGGTGGTAAAATTAGGGGCCTCGGGTTATACTTGCTTTGGCTTATACTCAAGTATATACGGTAATTAAATGTTAAATTGAATCCGGTTTTTAACTTTTATATTTATTATACTTCTAATCTCAAAAGTAAAACCATGTAAAAGGTGCCATGCTGTGTATAAAAAGTAAATGAAAAAGTGCCATTATGATATTAAAAAATATATGGATATAAAAAAGGGGGGAAAGAAAGGAAAAGGAAAAGAAAAACAAAAGCTAAATACTTCCATAAATACCCATAAAACAAGTGAATACTTTCATATTTAGATGAGTATACAAGTGATTTTTGAAGTCAGGACTTAATGAACTGTGCAACGAAAGAGGTGTAGAAGAGGAGTAGGGTGGGACAAAACCTTAAAGAGGTATCCCCATGAAGACAGGATTATTAAATGTATTTTATTTCACTGTTAGAGCATACAGGCAGTCCCCGGGTTACATACAAGATAGGGTCTGTAGGTTTGTTCTTAAGTTGAATTTGTATGTAAGTCAGAACTGTATATTTTATCATTGTAATCCCAGACAGAACTTTTTTGGTCTCTGTGACAATTGGATTTTAAAAATGTTGGGTTGTCATAGGAATCAATATTAACACTAAAGCTTCATTACAGACACATTTGATAGCTGCTATTGCTGTTTATTGTAGCGTAGGACAAAAGTACAATAAATTACCAAAATCCAGAGGTCCGTTTGTAACTAGGGGTCGTATGTAAGTCGAGTGTTCTTAAGTAGGGGACCGCCTGTATATAATATACACTCACCGGCCACTTTATTAGGTACACCTGTCCAACTGCTCGTTAACACTTAATTTCTAATCAGCCAATCACATGGCGGCAACTCATGTCTGCATTTAGGCATGTAGACATGGTTAAGACAATCTCCTGCAGTTCAAACCGAGCATCAGTATGGGGAAGAAAGGTGATTTGAGTGCCTTTGAACGTGGCATGGTTGTTGGTGCCAGAAGGGCTGGTCTGAGTATTTCAGAAACTGCTGATCTACTGGGATTTTCACGCACAACCATCTCTAGGGTTTACAGAGAATGGTCCGAAAAAGAAAAAGCATCCAGTGAGCGGCAGTTCTGTGGGCGGAAATGCCTTGTTGATGCCAGAGGTCAGAGGAGAATGGGCAGACTGGTTCGAGCTGATAGAAAGGCAACAGTGACTCAAATCGCCACCCGTTACAACCAAGGTATGCAGAAGAGCATCTCTGAACTCACAGTACGTCGAACTTTGAGGCAGATGGGCTACAGCAGCAGAAGACCTCCTTTCAGCTAAGAACAGGAAACTGAGGCTACAATTTGCACAAGCTCATCGAAATTGGACAGTAGAAGATTGGTCTGATGAGTCTCAATTTCTGCTGCAACATTCGGATGGTAGGGTCAGAATTTGGCGTCAACAACATGAAAGCATAGATCCATCCTGCCTTGTATCAATGGTTCAGGCTGGTGGTGGTGGTGTCATGGTGTGGGGAATATTTTCTTGGCACTCTTTTGGCCCCTTGGTACCAATTGAGCATCGTTGCAATGCCACAGCCTACCTGAGTATTGTTACTGATCATGTCCATCCCTTTATGACCACAATGTACCCAACATCTGATGGCTACTTTCAGCAGGATAATGCGCCATGTCATAAAGCTGGAATCATCTCAGACTGGTTTTTTGAACATGACAATGAGTTCACTGTACTCAAATGGCCTCCACAGTCACCAGATCTCAATCCAATAGAGCATCTTTAGGATGTGGTGGAACGGGAGATTCGCATCATGGATGTGCAGCCGACAAATCTGCGGCAACTGTGTGATGCCATCATGTCAATATGGACCAAAATCTCTGAGGAATGCTTCCAGCACCTTGTTGAATCTATGCCACGAAGAATTGAGGCAGTTCTGAAGGCAAAAGGGGGTCCAACCCGTTACTAGCATGGTGTACCTAATAAAGTGGCCGGTGAGTGTATATATAATATATAGAATACTAACCTCTCTATCAGTCCCAAACCTGGATCTTCTGTCTTTAGGGTCAGCAAATATATTGTTCTTCTGACTGACGCTACACTGAGTTTAGCTCCTCTCTCCCTCTAGCCCCCACACTTGCATTCCTAGACGAGCTTGCATACACACACACAATGATACTTCCTACGGGCGTGTGAGGAGAGTAGAGCTACTAGCTACAGGCAGATAAGATCTTTATCCAGGGAAGAGGGAGGAAGGTATATAGCAGTTATAGCCGTTATAGCAGAGCCATATGTCATGTGTAATATGCACCTCATGGATCTCATCATCTCTCATTTCTGATCTGTCTGATCTCTCTTTCCAAGGGTCAGATAGAAGTAGAATGTTCAGAAGTTAAATAAAAGTGAATATAAACCTTATACCCCGATAATCTAACCACATTACCAAAGTTACCAAATCAGTTACCAAAGATTTGTCACATACCCTGTGAATAAAAGTATTTTGGTGAGGACTTTGGCACTTTCATTGTTTTTCCCTGAGCATCAGTGGTGTCATTCACCCACCATGAAGGAATCCTCAACTTATAAGAGCTGTGATGTAGCTACTTGCAAATTGAGAAATTATTTTAAATTACTTTTGCCATTTCAGAATTAGGACTGAACCCACTATACTGTGGTGAAACATTGTAAATGACTTTGTTTTACTTAACCCCTTACCGACATGTGACGTGTTAGTACGTCACATACCGGGTCTCGGTGCATGGAGAGGGCACGATGGTGCCGGCACCGTTTGCGGGTGTTTTCCTGCTGATCGCTATAAGCACATTGTAATGTATGAGGAGTAAAATCCCCATATACTGCCATACTGTAGTATGGCAGTATATGATAGGATCATACAGACACACTAGGGTTAAAGTACCCTAGGGAGTCTGAAAAATAGTAAAAATTTAAAAAAAGTTAAAAAAAAAAATTATAATAAAAAAACCTAAAAAATCAAATCACCCCCCTTTCCCTAGAACTGATATTAATATAAATAAACAGTAAAAATCATAAACACATTAGGTATCGCCGCGTCCGAAAATGCCCGATCTATCAAAATATAATAATGGTTTTTCACTGTGTTTAACCCCGTAACGGAAAATAGTGCCCAAATTTGAAAATGGCACTTTTTTGCCATTTTAAAAAAAAAATTTAAATTCTATAAAAAGTGATCAAAAGGTCGCACAGTCCTAAAAATTATAATATTGTAAACATCATCAAAATCCGCAAAAAAAGACACCACCCACAGCTCCATACACTAAAGTATAAAAAAGTTATTAGCCCCAGAAGATGGCAAAATCCCCCCAAAATTTTTTGTACAGGAGGTTTTAATTTTTGTAAATGTATGAAATTATAAAACCTGTATAAATTTGTTATCCCCGTAATTGTACCGACCCAAAAAATAAAGGAGACATGTCATTTGGGGGATAAAGTGAAATCCCTAAAATCCAAGCCCACAAGAATACAGCACAAATGCGTTTTTTTACCAATTTCACTGCATTTGGAATTTTTTTCCCGCTTTCCAGTACACGGCATGGAATATTAAATACCACCATTTTGAAGTGTAATTTGTTAGGCAGAAAATAAGCCATCACAGAGCTCTGTACATGTAAAAATAAAAAAGTTACATATTTTTGAATTTGGAATGAAAACGCAAAAACGAAAAATGGCTGCGGCGGGAAGGGGTTAATAATTGTCATTTCTAATTTTGGTTGTCTATGTACCGCATGATCCGAAAATCTTTGTGGAAGAGGAGGGTGCTATATAATTAAATTATATTGTTATTATAAATATTATTATTCTAAACTTTTATTCATTGATAACAGTTGCAAATTCAGCATCTTTAATATAAGTATTTTTTTAAAACTTTTTGTTAATATTGCTGATTATTGGACAGGCTTGCATGAACATTAAACATGCCACTGTGTATTTTGCAGTACACGATGTTATGATGTAATTCTATATTATTTTATTATTATACGTTGCTTAGAGTACAAATGAAAGATCCGAGAATCTCATCATATGCATCACCTGTAGTGTCTTGTAAGGTTGGCCCATAGTGCTGTGTGCATAACCCTAAATAGTGTTTTGGCATCCAGTGAAAATATAATGTTAGGTAATATAGAGGACGGATTGTGCCCTGCGTGAGGATGGATAATTAGCAAATTCCATGTGGGATGGAGGAGATTTAGGAGATTTTGATACTTTATAATTTACTTCTGCACCTGAATAATAATGGTACAGGATGGGAATATTAAACATACTGCAGGATGGGAAGACTATAAAAAGACAAACATATTTATGATGTAATCATTCAGGCCTATTATGATAATAAACACCAGTAATGAATTTGGTAACTTGGTCCCTTGCTTTAAGTAGGCCTAAAATTAGGCCTTTTCTTAAAAGGAATTTCCGGTTAATTGCAAATATAGAAATATCCAGAAAGTACAGACCGCAGGGATAAGGCGGCATGAGTTGCAGAACATGTTAGAATGTTGTAAGGAGAATCCACAACTGGCAATATTTTGGAGTCGTTTTATTTGTTAGGGTACATTTGGTTACCTGGACAGTCTTAAACTAGACCAGGCTTAGCTAATTTTCTAATATTGAATAATTAAACTGCTTAAGTTTATGCATTATATTGCACCATCTTTTTATTGACTTCTTTTATTTCCAAATAATGAGCCAAATTCTGGTGAGTTTTCGTGGATATTTGCATATTCTATAGTTTACTTTCCTTTTTATACATAATATTACTAGATGATGCAAATGAAGCAAAATACAGGCAGTCCTCAATTTAAGGACACCCAATTTACAGTCGACCCCTAGTTACAAACAGACCTCTCTCGCCACTTTCACCTCTGGTGAAGCTCTCTGGATGCTGAACTTTAGCCCCAGGCTGCAATGAGCAGAGTTATGAAAGGTGTTTTCAATGAAGCTTAATTGTTAATCCTTGTTCTCATGACGACCCAATATTTGAAAATCCAATTGTAACAGGGATGAAAAAATTCATCTGGAGCTACAATTATAAAATATACCAGTTCCAACTTACATAGAAATTTAACTTAAGAACAAACCAACAAACCGTAACTGCCCATAGGTGTAAATTCTAATAATTTCCCAAAACCCATTGAGACCGAGTCAGGATTATATTTTTAAGTACAGGAATGTAATTGTCAGGAATAATATACATTTTTCACTATAGAGTTATTAAAATGTTTCCAATTAAAGAACAGAGGGCAAAGAACAAATCTGTATCCTTGCACATATATTTTTAGTAACTAACCAGGGTCTTTGAACTTTGTCTTTTTTTAAAAATAAAATATTAACTGAATTTGAACTCAAATTGTTGGGTTTCTTATCTCAAGAAAAGGAAGCTCCTAAAGTTCCAAATAAATCCCGGGAAGTTCGCTAGTTGATGTTTTATGTGTAACAGTTTAGAAACATGCAAAGACCAATGTTGGAGAATGAAAGTACAAAAATCAGCTTTTTATTAATATTTTATTCCTGTTTCTTTGCACCTTAAAGGAACCCTACTTTGATGAATCTACCATCAGAGGTAGATTTGATGGCAGATTCCTCCTGCCTGTCTATGCCCTATTCTGTAATGTAATAATTTTGCAACCTAACTAGTTTATTAAACTTTATTTTAGTTATATGTAAATTAACTGCAGAGGCTACTGGGTCATGGTGTAGCCTTAGCTCCCAGGGCCCGGCCAGGTTAGTACACGCCTCATTGGCTTCTGCAGTTTAGTAAAAAACTTTAGTTTCATAATATGTAAAATAACTGCAAAGGCTACTAGGGTGTGTACTAGCCTGGCCGGGTACTGGGAGACAAGGCTACTCCTTGGCCCAGTAGCCTCTGCAGTTAATTTACATATTGCTAAAATAAAGTTTTTAACTAGTTAGGTTAGGTTCCAGGATTATTACATTGCAGATTAGGGAAGGGGCAGGCAGGAGGAATCTATCATCAGATCTACTTCTGATAGTAGATTCCTCGTGGTAGGTTAAGAGGAGGCAACAACACAACAAAAATGATAAATGATTGTGTGTAAAGGGTAACAGCTCTGTATCATATTAAGTCTTTATGGAATTGTGTTGCCACAAATCAATCTTTAGATGGTGCTTTGAACATTGATTAAGATGTTTCAGATATCTATATAATTTTACACGTCATCAGCACAATTACTGATCATAGAGATATATAATAAGTTGATACTGTCACATCCTCACTCTGATTGGTGTCACGAGTGGTCCCTCACTTGTGTCCATCTGCCTCCATTAGCACATCGCTCGCGCGTCTCACCTCTACTGGCTCCTGCTACAACTCCCTCCGCATTCCCGACTGCTACGGCGCAGTCCGCTTCTCTAGATTTAAAGGGCAGCACCCCTAATTGGCGCTGGCCATTTTTAGAAAAGGTATATAAGTCTGCCTCTTCTTGCGATCGTGCCTCGTAAGGCCTCGTACCTTAGAGAAAGCTGTGTTTGATGCCTTGTGCTATTTCTTTGATTTCCCGTTGTGACCCTGGTTCGGTTTCTGACTTTGCTCCTTTGCTGCCTGCCCTGACCTGTTGCTATGTCTCCAACTTTGATCCTGTGCTGCCCGTCCTGACCTCCTGCCTGCCGTTTCTGTATCTCGACCTTGGCTGCCACTGCGGACAAGTCATGCCTGTGGAATGACCTGTCCCAGGTAGTGGCTTGTGTCATTCTCCACAGTGGTTCAGAGGATCCACTACCTCTGAGCCTGACAATTGGCTAATGATGCAATCAGTAAATGGACAGTAGGAGACAGTGTGAGCATAAGAGACATTTAGTTGGGATTTTTAATACTATTAGCCATTATTGTCAGTCAAACCGGTCGTGTATTTTTTAATGACAAAATTTCCGGAAATAATATTCAACTATGAATTGCTTTTTTTAATTGCACTCAAAGAAGGTTTGTTGAAGTTTAATATTTTGCTCTGATGTATATTGCCACATTGTTTGAAATGTTATGGGAGCGCTCCATATGTAAACAGACAGGAAATAAAGGTAGACCTAGGGAGAAGAACTTTTACTTGAAAGGCAGCCCGCTCCCAATTATTAACCTCCTAACAATACTGCACTACCTCATTCCTTTATGTGAAACACACGCCTTACGGATGTCTGCCATTAAGCTTTTTAGTTTTAGATAACAGACTGTTTATAGTTAGAAATTTAGCTAAGGCTAATGAGTTACTGGAAAAAAAGATCACATTCATTGGTGAATTGCAGGTTATCACTCTATTTCCCTCTACATAATTGTGTGTGTGTGACCTTCTTGAGTTGCGAGGAAATATGAAAAGAATAATTGATAAGTGATTTATGTGTTTTTTCCTACTTAGATCACATTATAAAATGATAATGTCAAGTTCAAGAGCAGTTTAATTTTCAACAAAAAAAACTAATTCTGTTTCCATATTTAGACGTTGATTTGTAAATGTTTTGTTTAAAGCACTATTAAAGGTTTAGGGTAAAGTAAAAGGGTAACATCTGTTCTGATGAACGTTAAAGGGGTTTTCCAAGTATTATTTTAAAAACAAGTTTGAAAATCATATACTCATGCACATGCCTGGATCAAAAAGTGCTATTTACTCATTGCTTAGATCTTGTATACATTGAACTTGATTGACATATGTCTTTCTCAACCATTCTAAATATATTACTATATAAATAAAGCTATTACCAGGGCCATTTTAAACCCCAGGCGGACAAACACTGACCAGCCATTGGAAATGTATGCATTATTTACACAAAAATAAAAATTCATGCAGGAGAGGAGAGAAAGATCGAGCGCTATCATGTGCAGACTATTAATTTAAAATAGATGATATTACCTTTTTTGGTTGTGCTAACGGCACAACACAGAAGTAGATTTTTTGTATATGTGGGCGAGTGGTCCGCGGCCGTAGGGGTGGTTCTCCAATCTCCGGTCTCCGAAGATGGTTCCTGTGTGATCAATTCTTGTGGAGGTTGTAGGGTCTCCAAGATATCCCCAAAAATGTATCAGCGCTAGACACTCTTCTTAGTTTATTTCAATAAAATCGCTTTATTTCTTATAAGATTAGGTTATCATAAAATCAATAAATGAAAAAAAAAAATCTATAAGAGTGGCATTACATGATATCAAGCCTAAAAAATGAACAAAATGAGAAGAAAACAGGGGGAGGGAGACACATGAGGGGGATGGGGAGCACTTGAGACTAAGGTTTTGTAGACTGGAATAGCAATGGTGCACACTATTTATGAGATTTTGGAATTTTTTAGTACAATTTGTTTTTATTAGAATGAAAAACAGACAATTACTGTAACACAATATGGCACAATTTAATAACATTATTTTCAGGAATTCCATGCAACCAGCAGTGATTCCCATTCAGACTGTACACTAACACTTCTGTTATGGAGAAAAGAGCTGTCTAAAGGGGCACTATTGTTGGTCTTATCTCTGGAATATGTGCTTCTCCGGTTATTTCTGCCGCAAATGGAGGAGACCTTTTTCTTAGTCTCTTCTGTGGTGCTCTAACTTGTACTGTACAACACTCCATATCAGAAACTTTTTCATGTAAACATCGCAAATAGAAATGAAAAGTTGGCACTTACCATTTTCTCTGAAATCATATCTTCTTTATTTATACCTTCATTTAAAATTGCAGTCGATACAGGAGCGAGGATAAGCAGTAGGAGCAGGTTCTAGGGACGATTTGGTTCACTCTAGACCTAGCGCTTCATCTTGCCTATAGTAATGCCTATTAGTAATGTTACATTAATAATTATACCAAGTATGAAACTGTCAAAGAGCCCTAATTAGACTTCTCCAATCTATAACTAGGTAGCTTCACTTTTCTATAAATAGTTCCTGAAATTTGGACCAAACTACTGTATAGGCCTTACGATCATTATTCTATTATATAGTCAAACCATTTTATTGTCTGAAATGTATATAAAACTGTTTAGAAAACAATATATAGACTTGGTATTGGTTGTTATGGGTGATACCGGCACAGGATCAAGCAAGTAGTTTTACATGGGGTTATACTTTGATGTTTTCACGTCACTAGATTATCTCATGTGGGATACATGGGAAAGAATTTCTGTTGTTTACATTGACCTTTATACATCAATATAACTACATATGGGAAAATCCTGCTATCTAGATGTAGAAGGACCATTCTTATTTTTAATGCATGTACTGACGATATTTCTTGTAAAATGAGTGTTTCATAAGATTGGATTCCAAAAAAATGTATTTGATCTCTTCCATGAAATTAGACGGATATAAACCATTTGTATTTGGAGTAAAGTTGCAAAACATTGGTTAGTGGTCAGCAGAAATTTTGTGCAATGCAAGAAAGAATAACACTTCTCAGAAACCAAGCTATAATAATTTTAGGGAAGAAATACTAAAAATAAAGTCTGTCAGAATATTATAAATATTATTAACTCCAGTATGTACATGTCCGCTATACCAATACAGTATATGGTGGGTGGCAACTGTATTATACAAATTGACCAGATCAGATGCTATGATCAATAAGCAGCAATGGTACCTAAGGGGTTAGAGGGAGGGGCTCCTTCTATCCCCAGATAACCCCCCTGTACCTGTGACCAGATAGTACATGTTATGTGTGGCTTTGATGCATTCATCAAGGTGGTAAATGATAAAGTTCTCTATGGTGCCAAAAATACATTTTAAGAAATATATAAAGTATTAAACATATATAAAGTATTAAAAACACATATAAAGTATTAAAAACACATACTCACATTTCCAGTTAATTGTTTGAATAAGTAAAAGGGAAATACAAGACCATGGCAACAAAATGCAAATTAAAAAAAAAACAAAAACTTTTTTTGAAGTAGTAAACATAAGAAAAACAATATGTAGAATCTTTGTAATGGTACTACTGAATGGGATTAATGACAAATAAAGTTAAAGAGGACCTGTAGTGTCAATTTAGGACCACTAGTGGCTTAGGGTCTCAAATTCATCTGTTTATTAGTTTTGGGTGTCATCAATGAATAAAAACATTTATATACTCAGATGTGAGTCTGACGAGGCACATCAAACTCAGACCTGCAGATCTTGCGTAGACGTCCCCACTGGTGAATACACTGGCTTACCTGTCCATGAGCCATATGTACGGTGCTTGGACAGTAAATCCATCGGTGTACTACACTAGATTCTCCAGACGAAGGTAAGTAACATTTTTTCACACATTTTTTAAACCATATTTGGGAAACTAAATCTCTTTAAAGGTATTTTTCTGGATGGGCTTAGAAATAATAGGGGAACTTACCTCTCTCCAGCTCCCTTCAATGCAGTTTCTGACACCTGCCCCTGGTGGCGACGTTCAGCAGTGACTGGACGTCACTGGAGCCAATTGGTGGTCACATAACTGCTTAGAAAAAGGTATCAACACTGGAAGCACTGGAGACATGCAGAGTTGTAATGAAGAACTCCAGAGAGGTTTTCAGTCTATTGACTTTTCCAGTACTTTTGATGGCAAGTAAAGCACAGTTATAAATGCATTGCAATAACCATTATTTACATAGCCAAAAATATGATCGGAAATTCAGTAGAGAGAAATCTTACGGCCTCATCCATAAATATTTTTCACTTATTCTGGTTGGACTGTGGAGTTGAATGCTTACAGAGATAAATAACCCAATTAAGGTTGCTAAAAATTTCAAAACTGAGGAGCTATAATTTAAGAAATTAAACTTTCCTACAGGTGTTTGAGCTAAAGCCAGTAGAACGTCTAAACCTAGAGAAAACTAAGGAGACACTTCTTTCTTTTCTATCGATCTCTGTATCAAAATGATACAGTGAATCCTTTTTTGAAAACCGATGGCAGGTTTTTGGCCCTTATTACAATACCTAATATAACCAGTGTATTTGTAATTTTTTGCCAAAGTAATGATGTACTCTGCAGTGGGAATGCTCTGGTTGTTTTTGAAATAAGTGGAGTGATTTATTTTTTTTAAAGATTTTTATCCCCTATCACTGACACTAGTTTTCAGCTTAATGACCAGACTCGATTTTTCAAATCTGCCCTATGTCACGATAATTGGTAATAACTTCGGAACGCTTTAACACATCTAGGTGATTTTGAGTATGATACATTGCGACACATTGTGCTTCATGTTAGTTGTAAAGTTGTTGTTAAGTGATAAGTGATAAGTTTTGCTTTTCGGTCTGAAAAAAAGTGAAAATTTGGCAAAAGTTCGTAAAGATTCTTCATTTTCCAATTTTAGAATGTTCTGCTTTCCAGACAGGAAGTAAAACTACCCAAAAAGCTTGATAATTAACATTTACGAAATGTCTGCTTTATGTTCAGATGATATTTTATGCGTCCTCTCATTTTTCAAGGATGTTATGAGGTACAGAACTTTAGGTGCGATTTTTCTCATTTTCATGAAAATCCCCAAAACTCACATTTTGAGGGACAACTCAGTTTCCAAGTGACTTTGAAAGGCCTAAATAATAGTAAAACCCCATAAATTACCCCACTATAGAAACTTCACCCCTCAACGTATGTAAAACAACTTCTATTAAGTCCATTAACCCTTTAAGTGTTTCACATGGGTTAAAACAATATGAACCTGCAATTTAGAAACTTTTGAATTTTTTGGCAAAATACATAATACTTAAAGGGGTATTCTCGTCGGGGCATTCGCTTCCAGATTAATTTATCTGCCATATGTAAACATTTCTTCAATTAGATGTCATTAAAAAAAATGTTCCTGTGAGAAAATAATTTCTCATAAATGTAGTCATATGGTTCCTTGAAGACAAGACTGTGTTCCTAGATACTGGAGGGATTGCACAAGGAAACAAAAGGTTTTTGTATATGAAATGTCTGGGAGTTACTGCATATCCTACATCCGTCCTGTGGTAATGATTGCTGAATCCAGGTGCTCAGGCAGGGCATCTCTGGCCATTGCTGCCAGAATGTGAGGTGGTCGTATCCGAGGAAGCTATCTCGTTTCTAAGGGACAACATGGCTACATTTATGTGAAATTATCTGCACACAGTAACATTTTTTTTAATAACATCCAATTGAAGAAATGTTAACCGATGGCAAATGAATTTAATTAAATTTAAATGCCCAGATGGGAATACCCCTTTAATTTTGGGAGTCTAAAGCTTATTCATAAGATTTTATTAACTATTTCAGGGGGGACACAAACAAAATCATCAATTTTTAGTTTGGGTTTTTTGCACTTTTTCCCCCCGCTCACCGTAACGTAAAAATATGTTATCTTTATTCTCTGGTTCACTACGATTGCGGTGATACCTCATTTATATAGGTTTTCTAATCTTTGCTCAATTTAACTGAGCAAAACCAATATTGGAGGAAATCACATTTTTTTTACTTTTTTTTTTTTTATCGACAACTTTTCAGAGCCATAACTTCTGTATTTTTCTTTTGTCAGATCTGGTTGAGGGCTTATTTTTGTGAAATGAGTTGTTCTTTTCAGTTGTATCATATTAGAAAACATAACTTTTTTTTATCACTTTTCAGAATATTTTTTGTGATGGTGTTTGATGAAAAATTGTATGCTACGGGAAGTTTTTCGTGTTTTTTTTCACATTGTTCAGCGAGTGGGTTCAATATTGATTTAGATTTATTGAACAGATTAATACGGACGCGGTGATACCAAATATGTACTTTTTTTGTGTTTTATATACTTTATTCGCATTTTATGTTTAGCTGGGGAGAATTTTTTATTTTTTTAATCATATTATAAAATGACTTAATCTTTTTTTTTACTTTTTTACATTTTCTACATCTTGGCTTGAACAAGCGTTTATCTGATCACTTGTTCAAGCCTTTACACTGCAATACACTTGTATTGCAGTGTACAGTGTAAGTAACTGAGCATGCTGCACATGCTCAGTTACATACAGCCGGGTCTTGCCAGCTATTGATATATAGCTACTTAGAGGAGTTTTAGCTGGTTGATGCATGTAGAAGTGGTCTAGATTCCATATTAGGAAATTGAATTTGTTGATTTTTATCCCGTTAATTTTTGGATGGAAGTGCTTTCTCACACAGGTAAAAAGTGAGATGATATCCCCTGGATAGGCCTTTGTGCATATTCATATGGTTTCTCTGACCCACAAATAATTATGTACCGTTCCACTTCCATGGTGTGAATGCCCACAGTAAGCAGACAGCCATTAAATTTCTTCTGATCTCTATTCTTCAGTCTCTATCCATACTGTAAAACAGATGAATGGAAGGTGTGCCTGATGTCGCAACAGTAAGTTAATAAATGCAGAGGTTGAACTTGATGCAGTATTTGGAGAAATTGATAGTAACTCCAACAATTTGCCTTCACTTAGCCCCCCCCCCCCCCCCCGTTCTACTGAGAATTTTTACATATTGAGTATTATGAACCATACGAACTGTTGATCTCAATTTGTCAGATGTATCAGTCAGATGTCCAGAGAAATCATCTAGATGACTCCAAGATATCTTTTTTTAGTAGGTTTCAGATGAATGAATTCTATTATAGATGACCTCTACTAAGATTAAGTCACTCCTTGTTGCCACATCTCAATGAAATATAATACTGAGATTGAAATGATTGTTTAAATGCTATCAAACTTTACCATCATGACGCTGGTATTTTACTGGCATTCCATTTTTATTGGCATTTCAGTAATACACAATATAAGTAGGGCCACATTAAATTGCCCTCTAAACTTTGGAACTCTTTCTACATTCTGTGTGTTCCTTTAAAGTTGCTTGGATTAATTCTTTAAACATATTAACAGCCTCTTGTGTTATTCTCAATAATACTTAAAATCCACCAGTAGAATGTAAGCCAGAGTTCAAAATTTCCACACAGTCTCCTAAATGCAATGCCAAGAATTTCTGAAAATTCATCCATGAGCTCTATTGGTTTTAAGTGTTTACAATGACTGAAATTCATTTTTAACTGTATAAAGATTATTCAAATACAACATGACCACCATAGTGCAAATACTTCTAAAACATGTTGCATATTTTAGCAGTGATTCAAGATGAGGTCAGGGACACAAGTTCATAAGCTCCAATTGTAATGTTTTCCGTGGTTAGGTGTAAAGGTTTGTGGCTTCCCATTTACGCCAACACATCTATTACAAATTAAAGTGTATAACTCTGGTTTCTGGGGTAATAGTGAAACTAATGACCAACTCCTCATTTCGGAAATAATTTTATAGGATATTGCAACTTCAGACAGGCTTGCATTCCATGTTTCCTTGTAGGCGTCACATCTGCTTTGTATTAAAGCATGTGGCAACTGAAATCTGGTCACTCAATAGACGTCTGCGTGATCTACTGCGCAAAATCTAGGCACTGTACAGTATGGCCAAAAATGATTGCCAGAACCAGGCATATTGGCAGTCATGAAGGGTTTAAATGAGTATTCTGGATCCATCATATGAAGCCTATTTTCTTAATGGAAATATATGCAGCGTAGTGTGGTCAATTCTGGTGTAGCGATCTATTCTTTGCCGAAACTACAACCAAAAATCCACTTACCATTTATTTATAAGCAATTTATTGCTACCTGCTCTGCCACAGCTCCCAATTGTATTGGCATCCTGGGAATATTGAAACAAGGAAGGGGAATTCAGACTATCATTATAGCTTCCCTCCAGGGTCCTTTTAAACTGAATGAATCGGGAGGCAGGAGCTCTGGAACCTGACTTTGTCCACATCTCCTCTTTGCTTTAAAATAGCAATGAATGCAGCATGTCCTGGCCTAGCCAGGACTATGGGAATCACTCAACTTGTCTGGCAAACTTTGTGCTGGGGTGATGGCCTGGGTGCCCATAGAAATGGCCACTTCTACCATCCGTGCAATAGGTTGACCACCACTGTACTATGGCATACTACAGGTACTAAATGGACAATGAGAATCCATCTTGTTCGTAAGACCTCATACAGATTCCATACATTCTGTAATTACATGAGAAGTTTTTCCATTGACCATTACCCCCAATACAGCGGAGAAAATGGAATGAGAGGCATGTCAGTCGTGTATGTATGAAGCTATTTTTAGCAACTTGGGGCTTAAGGTTTAACACATTCACAGCAATTTGTTCAGAGTTCACAAAGAACTGATATGGTTATTGTCAGTATCCAATGTAATGCTGACCAGATAGAGAAAATACTGAGAACATTCCAAGATTCTCATGAGTGTCTAATATTAAATCAACAAGCTGTAAATCAAAGACTAACTTACAATTCTTGTTTAGCTCAAATTCTCTGTCTGTGTATGAAATGAATCCTTAAGAAGACAGCATGCCGTCCTAATAATGAAATAATCCACAGAAACCTTGTAAAATGACTCAATAAGGCATTGCAGTGATAGTTGGAGCATACTTTGATAAAACTGCTTGTATCATATTCATCTATTCAGGGAAAAATTACTTTAATATGCAAAATCGCTTCCAATTATCATTTCAGATATGAAGTGGATGGACATAATAGAGACAAGATATGTTTAAGGTCTTAAAAGAAAAGTTACAGAAACATGTCAGATTTATTTTTTAAAGGATCTATGATCAAAATGTATCATGATAAACCAGGACAGCATGACTTTGATAATCTTATATTTTTTTATCTATGGCCTTCTTCCTTCTAAAATCAGCCTAGGGGGCTAGCCTAGCTCCTTCGTGATCTGGCTTTACAGACTGTTACACTGTCACATACCCCCCCCCCCCTTCCCGCTTACTCAGCACTTGTGCAGTGAACACTTCCTGCTGTAATCTCAGTGCTAAGGGAGCAACGGGTAGAGTGAGGCAGTATAACAGTCTGTAAAGCCAGATCACTGAGGAGCTAGGCTAGCCCCACCCAGACTGGTTTTAGAAGGAAGGAGAAAAAAAGATTACCACAGTCTCTGTGCCTGGATCTATGAGTAATCGTCCCTTTTTTATTGTACTTTATTTGGAAGGAGGGATGTCCTTTAAAAGCAAATTGTGGAATGAAGGCTTGAGTTATTTGCAATGTTCTTTATAATCAGCATCCATGTTTCTGGTGCTTTAAAAAATCTTCACCGATTTTTAACAATATATATAGGTAACTTAACAAAAACTCATGTTCTCATCACATTTGTTGAAATAAACACACATTTGCTGTGCAGGGTTTCTTTAAATGTTATTTTTGTAGACTTTTTTAACATACTGATACGTTCCTGTGTGTTCCTGGCAGGAAACTAATCTCATCTCCAGGTCTCGATACCTTGGCTCTTCTGCAGCTCTAGTGTGTCAGGACAAGGAGTAGGCAGGACAAAGCAGGGGAGTTAAGAACAATCTCCCAACCGCCCAGGATGGCAGGACAGTTAAAAACCGGACTGTCTCTCTGAATTATGAATGGTTGGGAGCTATACCTTTTACATGTGATGAATATAGCCATCAGAGGCAAGTGCTACTTTCCACACAGGGACAGACTATCTGTAGCATAATAATCTTGCAGAGACTGTAGCAGAGGTAGACATACTATCGGTGCTTCCCCTACAGCTACTTATAACCATCTATTAGATTATTATAAATAGAAAAATAGATGATGGATATATTATAGAAAAATGGGAGGTATTGAGAGATAGGCAGATAGAAATGAGAGATCATTTTGTAGATAGATGGGTAGGTAGAAAGAAAAGCGAGTAGGTAGATAAAAATGAGATATACATATATATGCAAACTTAACCTGTACCAAAGCTAGCAACAAGACTCAAGGTGATGGACTGTAAATAAAATTAAAATAACCTGCTTTGGCTAAGACAAGAAACCCAACGTACAAATTTTTATGTTGGAATATTATATGTATGTTTATGAAAAAATAAATAAAAACAAGTTTTTATTACCTTTTGTTACCTTTTATTTACCATCTGGTATCTTTTTGTAACAGAAGTCAATAAATGGAAATCCTGATGGTAGTGTTAAATAAACCTAACAAAAGCCTCTTTTCTGTTTCTACTATACAGAGGGGCCCTATACTGTTGGTGTCCACCACTGTCTGGTAGTGCTAGGCCACTGTACAAATTAGATCAATGGCATTTGCCACGACAGTAAAATCAGTAACACTTATATTCTGGTGCTAACAGGTTGCTGATCCTGTCTAGCACAGACAAAAAGTTAAAGGAGTTTATTCTGACCTTCGAGTGACAGTGTAACATCTGTGCCATTATCGTCTTCTGTCCACAGAATGGGACTTAGAAGGTGTTGTTTTCCTCTGTGTTTTTGTGTGTGTGAACTGTGGCTAAGGTTGCTGCTGTATTGATTGAACCACACCCAGTTCCTCTGCAGCTCAGCTCTGTCCAGCAAACGGTTAACTTGAGTGATGAACAGTCGGTCTATTCAGCTGTCCTACCTGTGGACCTGTGGATTCCACAAATTAGACTGTTCCTGAACCTGTTAAAACTTTCATTTCCTACTCCAGTCTTTATCTTCTAGGTCAGTGGTGGCTAACCTATGGCACTGGTGCCAGAGGTGGCACTCAGAGCCCTTTCTGTGGGCACTCGGC
This sequence comes from Engystomops pustulosus, assembly GCA_019512145.1. Taxonomy (NCBI): domain Eukaryota; kingdom Metazoa; phylum Chordata; class Amphibia; order Anura; family Leptodactylidae; genus Engystomops; species Engystomops pustulosus. The sequence continues at coordinate 33,144 of WNYA01002150.1, forward strand.
CATCACCAGAGATGACTCCAGGTCTCTTCCTGCAGTCCCAGACAGTCCAGGACTTGCTATGCACAGAGCTATTTTAAAGTGACAGTGCTACCTGGGACTACTGGAGGGGTGGGAAGGTGTGGACAAATCTGGATTATCATTGTAGCTCCTGCTCCAGCCATGGCAATTCTTCCTGTTTATGGGACCCTGGAGGGAAGCTACAATGATCATCCAAATTTCTTCTATTTTCTGCTTTATTGATGATCTCAGTGTGCTGAAATGAATGAAATCTGTGACTAATTACATTTTTCTGTCTTGGTTGTAGTTTGGGCACTCGGTCTCTAAAAGGTTCGCCATCACTGTTCTAGGTGCTGGTTTCGCTTGGTCAGACCAACTCCCCCCCCCCCCTCATTTTTCACAAAATATTTGTCTTGAAATTTTATTACCTTCAATAAAGGCACCACTACAGATCCCAAACTTTTAACAGTGGATGGCATGTGCCAGCATCCAGAATTGTGGAGCTCCACACACCAGCAGGCCACATGATCAAGTAGGTGGATGTTATACATTTATGTCCATATACCAAGAAGGGGGAACATTTAATATCTATTTTTTAATATTCTCTTGCAATATTTTACAAATGAGTTTATTTTGTCAAAAGTTTTGTTAAGCTTTATATTATATTTTAGTGTAGGGTTAGTTACCATTCAACAATGAGTGACTTCGCACTGCTGAATATTATAGTATAGACTGTGTGATTTAGTGTTCTCTTGTAATCTGAGGTTAAATTTCAATTGGTGAAATAAAACAGTAATTTTATTGGAAAAGAATTGTGAATAACCTAAGGAGAACATAAAATATAATTAAACATCCCACACAAATATGGCAAAATATTTAAGTCAGTCAGAGGCATTAGAATGTGCTGGAGAGGGGGTGGCAGATGCAAGCAGATGTTCATATGTCTCTTAGATGCTCCCTGTACAGTCCAAGGAGCTTGCTGTAACCACATTTATCCTGACTGCGGATATGATAGCCATGGAAACGTAAACAGGCCATCGGAAATGCCACTCTGGGGACTGCAACCTCCGACCATTCTGGAAGTATTTGTTTTTCCATAACTCCAGATGATGACAAGCAAGAGGCTACAAAATCTAATCCTATTTTTTCTTTGTACATGTTCGTTAATTTATGAGCTGTATGTCTTCACATACAAACCAAATTTTATGCACTAATATTTCTTTCTGTAGTTTCTTTCTTATTTAAGACTGTGTGAATGGAACTATAGTGCCCTTTACTATGGGACTGATGTAGCGATGTATTCTCTCCGTTAGTTTACTTTGCAACCTTTGAAAAGCAAATAAGAGAACCACATTTTCCACTTCCTATAGCTTCCAGAGTAATGCAGTTTCTGGTCCCCCGATTCACTTCTATGGGCGTTATGGAAACAGGATAGCTCAGTTGTAAGCTGTTGTAAGCAGTTGTAAGCTGTTTATGCTGTTTATGCCTCTGAGGCTTCATGTTAGAGATAGTAGCAACTTTTAGTGATATGCTTTTTTTTCTTCAAAGTGTTTTATTTGCTTTTGTCACAACAAGAGAAAAGAACATCAATATACAATGTGAGTTATAAATCAGCTAAAAATACAATAGAATGATGAGGGTTCTCCTTCCTCAGGGAAGAGCTAGTGCCTCAACTTTCGTCTTTTTTAATAGCCTGTACAAGTTTCCCGCACTGACACCTCCCATCCCATATCGCACTTGACTTTTAAAACTGCAGGGGTATTGTGCAGGGAGGAAGGGTAGATAAGCTGTGACATCATATTTAGTCAGAAAAGGTATAATAATTGGGGTTTCTATAATTGTTTAAAAAACAGTTTTTTGTAATGTGTGTGTAAGTGTGATGGGGGGCAGGATATTAGATAATTTACCATTTACATCTATTAAAAGTGTTGCACTGCTTTCTTGATATGTGAAGCCTCCTGTCTTTTACCGTATCAGCCAGACATTTCTTACCATAAAATGGCTGCAGGAGGTGGGTCATGTGATCTCTAACTGTTCATGAAGAATTGCCCTTAATCTTCTATTCATGAAAGCTATCATAAGGTCCTGGCAGGGCGATTGCTCATGGACAACTAACTGTTCATGAAGAATCGCCCTTAATCTTCTATTCATGAAAACTATCATAAGGTCCTGGCAGGGCGATTGCTCATGGACATTTAGAGATCACATGACCCTCCAATAAAGCTTTCCTGTGAAAAGTGGCAAAATATCTAAGCAACTATCTCTAGATGATTAGGTAGAGTTAATCATGTAATATATTCTAAAAACAGTAACTAGATTTCACTATCTTTCAGCATTTTCCATACTACGGCAAACTAAGTTATGATTTTCCTATGTAAAATTAGATGTCAGCTTCCTTCGACATAAAAGTAGCGCCTAATGTGTCTTCATAAACGAGTATTGTGTTGCGGTTCTTCTCCTAGATATGTTTTCTTGTAACCAAGGTTCTAAACAAATAGAGAGTATAGTTTCCCTGTGAATAGGCTTCATTCAGACCTCCAGGAACACACATTACAGTACACACTGACATTTGTTACACTGCCAAAGTTCTCCGAATGAATGTTTATTAAAAATCTTACCTTAGGGGCTCTGTACTCATGTCAAGGGTTTTTACAGCCTGGAAAATGTACCGTAGCTTTCACAGGAATGATTGTACAATCAATTGCATATTCCTCACAAAGACTCATCATGGGGTTTTATTATTCATGCACTGTAGGAGAAGTACAGTTTCGAGGTTATATACCAGATAGAATGGATCTAAATAGTCAATCTCCTCTATCAAATAATGCTGAAAACATCAATAAACAACCAAATATATTAGGTGTCCCCTCTCAAAATAAATGTAATATTTACTTCACTTCTCCACATTCAATATATGTTCATTGGGAGTTCTGCATCAAGACTATTAAAGTGTACCTCCCCCCCAAAATAACTATAATATGTGCTGTGTAACCAGGGCTGCCATCATGGGGGGTCTAGTTCAACTGTGTTCAAGGGGGGCCTGAGGGGCTCACAATACCCACTAACCCCCCCCCCCATTCCCGGGCCCTATATGAGAAAAAAAAGAACAATCTATTCTTGCCTTTCGGCTTCTTCTCCCCAGCCCTGCGGCTCTGTCTTCTGCTCTTCTGGCCCGGACGCAACACTATGATGCGGAGGTGTCGCAGCCACGTGAAGTCAAATTGTCACCACCGGGTCATAGTGATGCGCCCGGGCCGGAAGAACAGAAGACTGAGCCACGAGGGGATGAAGAAGCCAAAAGGAGGGGGGCGACACCTTGCAGAGCATTTCATTAAGGTGGGCCTCTGGCAGGACATTTCATTAAGGGGGGCATCTGGCAATACATTTTATTAAGGGGTGGAATCTGGCAGGACATTTCATTAAAGGGGGCAACTGGCAGGACATTTTATTAAGGGGGGGCATTTGGCAGGACATTTCTTTAATGGGGATGTCTGGCATGAAATTTCCTTAAAGGGGGCATCTGGCAGGACATTTCCTTAATGGGGTGTCTGGCAGGACATTTCATTAAAGGGGGCGTCTGCCAGGACATTTCAATAAACGGGGGCATCTGGGGTGGACATTTCATTATAGGGGGTATCTGGCAGGACATATCATCAAAGGGGGTATCTGGGGTGCACATTTAATTCAAGAGGGCATCTTGTCAGAAAAATTCTGTTGCATGCAGTTCTATTTATTGCTGCAGCATGACAAACAGCTCAGATAAAATCCAACAAATATCAAAGTTAGAATGGATGTTCCAGAATCAATATATAATCGTCACAGGTCGCAGGCGCACCCATCCACCCAGCTGTTCCCAAACTCCACCGTGGAAGGCTGACTTAAGTGTCCACATTCCTGCTTTGTCTCATGCTGCTCGGCGCACGTGTCCCCATGTCCTATGGCGTGCACATGCCGGCTTTCTGAATCTTAAAGGGCCAGTGCTGATTGGTGCTGGCCATCCCTTAATTTAATAAATAGCCGACCCCTTCCTGACGGATGTTTGTGCCTTGTGCCTTAGTGAAAAGCTGCATTTGATTCCCTGTGTGTTTTTATCCTGATTTCACTTTGTGACCCGGTTCTGTTCCTGACTGTGCTCCTCTGCTGCCAGCCCTGACCTTCTGCTTGTCTCCGACTCTGCTCTACGACTCTGTACTTTGCTCGCAGTGGTGGCCAAGAAGAAGTAGCGCCTGTGGAGCGATCTGGTATCCCGCCACAGCAAGACCAACCCGCTTTGTGGCAGGTTCTGGTGAAAACCTGAACACCTGCTCCCAGGTGTCGGCTTACGTCATCGCTCTTGGTGGTACAGTGGGTCCACTGCCCCTGATCCTGACAATAATGTTAACCCCTTCACGCTCCATGGCGGATATATCCGCCACGGAGCTGTGAAGGTTGTATGAAGAAGGCTCACGGGCTGAGCCTTCTTCATACAGAGATGGGCTTTGCTGCATATCGCAGCAAAGACCCATCGCTATCACCCGCGGTCGGTGCTTGCACCGATCGCGGGTGTTAACCTTTTCTTTGCCGCCGGCAAAGTCGCCGGCGGCACTTTAAATTTGGCGGCGCGTGGGCGCCGCCATCTTACCTCCGATCGCCGCTCCCCCGAACGTCATCAGGGGGCGGCGATCGGTTGCCATGGTAGCCTCGGGTCTTCGTTTGACCCGAGGATACATGGCTTCTGCATATGCATTACAATGAGCCTGTGGCTCATTGTAATGTATAGTGAGCAGAAATGCCATATACTGCGATACAGCAGTATTGCAGTATATGGCAGGAGCGATCAGACCATCTAGGGTTAATGTACCCTAGAGGGTCTAAGAAATAGTGGGAAAAAAAAGAAAAAAAAAAGTTTAAAAAATGTAAAAAAATAATAAAATATTAAAAGTTCAAATCACCCCCCTTTCCCTAGAACTGATATAAAATATAATAAATAGTAAAAATCACAGACACATTAGGTATCGCCGCGTCCCAAAATGCCCGATCTATCAAAATATAAAAACGGTTATTGACGGCGGTGACCTCCAGAACGGCAAATGGCGCCCAAATGTCCAAAACGCGACTTTTACACCTTTTTAGATGACATAAAAAATGTAATTAAAAATGATCAAAATGTTGCACAGTCCTCAAAATGGTAGCAATGAGAACGTTGGCTCATTTCGCAAAAAATGACACCTCACACAGCTCCATGCGCCAAAGTATGAAAAAGTTATTCACGTCAGAAGATGGCAAAAATTTTTTTTTCTTTTTTGTACACATTCGTTTAATTTTTGAAAATGTATTAAAACACAATAAAACCTATATAAATTTGGTATCACCGCGATCGCACCGAACCAAAGAATAAATTAGAGGTGTTATTTGGAGCGCAGAGTGAAAGTCGTAAAAACTGAGCCCACAAGAACATGACGCACATGCAGTTTTTTTCAATTTTTCCACATTTGGAATTTTTTTGCGGCTTCCCACTACATGGCATGGAATAATAAATAACATCATGGGAAAGTAAAATTTGTTACGAACAAAATAAGCCCTCAGACAGCTCTGTACACGGAAAAATGAAAAAGTTATGGATTTTTGAAGATGGAAAACGAGAAATTAGCGAAAATACCCTGCGTCCTTAAGGGGTTAAATACAATCATACAAATATAGTACAATTTAGTAATGATACCTGAATGATATTTTGTCCAATCCTTACACTACTACTGTATATCTAGTTTATCTATAACATATACCATGTAGCCATTTGGCTATATACTGTATTAGGGGACAGTTGGGTTGTTGTCATGTACACGGGGCATATTTGGCATTTTACAACCCAAACAAAATTATTTCTCTTCCCTCCTAATGCAAAGCTCTGCCACAAAAGGCAGAACAGATCATTTATTTGTAATGATGGGAAACCAGACACATAAACGTGAGCCCTGACACGGAAACCCCCAAATAAACCCTGCTTCCTTGCCTTTGTGTATCCTAGGTGATACGGGACAACTAGAAGACAACATAAAAAAAAACACAAGGATAAACAAAACAAACATATTAGCAAGGTTGCCAAAGCTGAGTAGGGCGCACCTTACCGAATTACCAGACAAAAGGGAGGACCATAATAATAAGAGAAAGTTAAGATATCAAGAAGCAATACACAAATCGCATCAAGATGATTTGCTGATAAGAAACTTCTTTAACTAGCACTGATTCAAGGGTGGCCAGGACTGATATGTAATTTCAAAACCCCTGAGAAGTGTGGCGCTGTCAATCACCAAGGGCTAATTTCTGCAGGAGCAAGATAGTCTGCAGGGCAGAAACAGGTGTTGTGCTGAATGAATCAAAGCAGCACAGCAAGTAAACCCATGTTCACACTACAAAAAACTAGCAAGAAACAGAGATAACATCAGAACCTCCTCGGTTGCAAGCTATGAACCAAGGATGACACAGATGTTACAATATTGCTCCCTGCTTTGACATAACTTCAATCTGCTGGATTCCTGAAGAATCGGCTGCATCCCAACACTGCTTGAACCCTACCAAAAGCAATTACCGGTACATGGTTTATTTAATGGGACAAACCGAAATGTGAAAGTGCTTGTTCATTATCTAGCAGGTTCAATTGTAACCTTCTTCATATCTAGAATAAAGAATACAAGTTTAGGTCTTGGTGTAATCGAGAAAGTTAGAATTATATTTTAATATTGAACAGTACATGATATTTATAGACATTTGTTTCTAGTAGAAAATTATCTCATTATGTCAAAGAAGAATGAAATGCTCAGGAAACAATGATGGCTACAAAGAGTAGATCTTTCCCAAATCTCTTATAAGGCAGTTTAAACTTAAGTCAGGTCGTTTTTGACCAAGTGTCTACTTAGATGAGATTTGATAAGAAGGTCAGGGGTCCATAGCAGGCTACTGTAACATGTTCTCTAAGATATTGGTTTAATAGCTATTCTCTTCAAAACACAAAGCATTATGTTTCATCTTACGTTCAAGGAAATACTTATTCATGTTCAACAATAAAGGTTATCCTCTTTTTGTAATCTGTGGCTTTGGATTATGTGTAAGGTTTATCTTTGAAATTGCCAAAGGTTTGTTTGATTTTGCATGAATGTACAGCTAGCATGCGTCTCACTAGTGTAAAACCATTGACTTCAAACCATTTCTTATCAAATGTTTGCAACAAAGCTCTCTGAAGCACTTCACTGGTGCCATAGAGTCGAAAGGTAATCTGTTGGAAACAAGGCCTATCCCTTTCTTACTTTATTCTTTGAAATATACTCCTTAGATAAATACATAGTAAATTTCTGGCTTTATAATGGAAGCATATTAAAACTGGCTAAAAATATTTGATAAAACTTTGCAAACCTGATGATTTTGGCTGATTTGTCAAACCGTCTATTGGGTCCTCCTGATTCTTCCCCTACATAAGGAGGGGATAATGTTGCATTTTAAGTGATTAACAATTAGTTATTTGGCAGTAAACTGCTACCAGATGTCTCCTAGTCACTACACATGCACTGTTCGGTGGAGCCAAGTACACATAGGACTTCTAGCTGACATAGCTGTCCGTTGAAAGAGCACATGGCTTAAAGGGTCGCGGTGCTTGGCAATCTCCATCAGACATGTGCTCCCGGCTGCTCTGCTCATCTTGGGGAGCAACTAAGGGGTCCGATGGGGGTACTTTGGACCCCCCGTTTTCATGATCTGTGAGGGTCACTGAGACCCCTAGCACTCTGCAAGTTAGGCCCTATCCTGTGGAAAACCCCTTTATCAATAATCTAAGGTGTATCTTAAGAAGTTTAAAGTATCCAAGGAATGCATTTTTTGTACAGGACCCTGGCAGGAAGTCCTCTCCAACATTTTTTGACAAGGACATCAGATCATGCAGGAGACATTCATCAAGAGTGGAGGGCCCAAGAGTGTCAGTGAACCAGGGTCCTGCGAGAAACAATAAAAGCCAAGTTGGTGCTTGAGACTTAAATTTAGATTAATATTACCTGCTAAATCAGTTTAGCAGTGAGGTGGTCCCAGTTTATCGTTGACTGCCAAGAATTGTAGGAAATAATAATTTTTGCGGACATATGAGCATTGTAGAATTCACACTTAAAGTATAAAACTCTGTGAAATAATTAACCACACCTGCACACTTCTCGAAATTCCTACAATGTAAAAATGCATCTTTATCTCTATTTAACGAGTATTGAGTAGAAAAAATGTATTTGTAATTCCATGAATTCTTTGCACATAACACTTCCCACTTGGTAATGTAGTGTCTGCTCAAGACAAGTGCTAATGTATCATATGATCTCGTAGTGTGTAAGATAACAAAGCACTGCAGTTCATTCCGCAGCCATGCTTTCCTGGCACCCACCACACAGAATATAATGTAATATCTTATGATTCATTTATAGGATCGGTTCATCCAAGTTTGAGATCTGAGGAACATATCTATACTTGTTTTATAAGGCACATATAAATTTTATGCTTTTTCTTAAGTCCCAAGATAATATTTGATATACTTTGTTTACAACTTTTTAAAAACATTTTTGGCCAAATGCTACAATTCAATTCAGAATATACAAAATAGTACAATTTAATGGGACTGTCCAACTTAAAATATATATAAGGCCTGGGGAGAAATAAAAACAATTTAAAAAAACTGATGCATACCTCCACTGCCGCTCCTGTTGTCCCGTGGTACCGCCCTCTACTGCATTGCCCTTGTTTGTTTACAGAGACTGCCACTCTTGTCCAACCACTGCCTTTCGGCTGATACATCATCACTTGGTGAAAGTGCAGAAATAGTCGGGATGGGAGCCTCTGCTTCTGTAAACAAACAGGGACACAGCAGAGACTGGTGGCACGGTGGGACAAAGGGAGAAGAGAAGATAAGTATACATTTTATATTGTTTTTATAGCCCCCCCCCCCCCCCATGACCGATATACTTTTTTTAAAAAAAAAAGGCATCTATCACCACGCACAAAATGCTGAAAAGATACTCATTTTAGTGCTGCTTTGCCCCTGGTCAGTGTGGTACCATTTATAGCCCTCAGAATTTGACAGAGGAATCATTTCATACTCAACAAGGAGGTATTATAAAAATCTTTATTACATGCATATACTTTACAGGCAGTCCCTGGGTTACGTTCAATATTGGTTCTGTAGGTATGTTCTTAAGTTGAATTTGTATGTAAGTCGGATTTGTATACTTTATAATTGTAACCTCAGCCAGAATCTTTTTGGTCTCTGTGACAATTTAATTTAAAAAATGTTGGGTTGTCAAAAGAACCAGGATTGACAGTAAAGCTTCATTACAGACACCTGTGATAACTGTTACAGATGATCATTGTAGCCTAGGGCTAAGGTACAGTAAATTACGAATAGGGAGGGACGTTTGTAACTAGGGGTTGTCTGTAAGTCGGTTCTTAAGTAAGGGACCGCCTGTATTTGTATAATACTACAGTATGTCACAAGAATTTCAACTCTGGACAAACTATTCAGAACAGCACTTGAAAAGATAGATTTTTATTAGGAATGAAATAGCGAAACAATAAATGTAACAAGTCCAAAAACAGGATCAAAGATCAGAGAACAAAAGAGAACTCTAAGGTTTATTTTTAATATCACTTGTGACACATATATTGTAGTATGAGATTCCAGATCAATACAATATAAATCAATGTGCAACCACTTGTATGAGGGAGCATCTTGACCTTCATTGTTCACAAAGATTACACATTCTTGAAATACCTACAATATTTTGTCTTTCCATTATAAATTGAATTAAAAAAAACTTCCTGTACCTCATGTATACAGGGAAGGCACATGTTGGGGCACATTTATTTACCCGGTCGCGATCCCCGATCTGGACTGTCTGACGAGGATGAAGTCCGGCGCGATTCACCAAGATTGTGCACCCAATATCCTGCATGTATGGCTTCCCCGCTGAGGTCCGCCTGAGTTCACCATCTTCTTCCCGGTGTATGTGAGTGCATGTCTCGCGACACAATTTGAATTTTAAATCTGCGCTTAATCCGAATGAGTCGTGTTGTTCGACGGCTACGCCCCCCGATTTGTGTTGCATCAAAGTCGTCGCGATTGCGCCACAATCTGATCGCATGTGCCAAAAAATCCTGTTAAATAAGGCGGAAATAGTCGGGAAACCTGACAGAAATGGGGTTCACAGAACCTTAGTAAATGTGCCCCATTGTGTCTATATTGTCCATATACCATGCCATATTTTGTAACACTAGAAAATATTTTGATAACATTTGATTGATATATGATAATACATAAATTAAGGTCCAGCTCACACCTGTGTCTGAAGTTTCTGTTACACTTCCTGTTTTAGGAGAGTTAGGAACACAGAAAACAAAAAGATGAGTAAAAGGTCTTCCATTCACTTGTAGTTCCCCATAGACCACAAAGTCAATTACCTTCCATCATGCTTCTGCTAAAAAGACGTGGAGTGCTGCGCAATTTCTATTGCTCTGTCAACAATAGAAGATCTATTGAAACCTGATAAGCTGTTATACTTTACAGTACGTACTGTAAACTACTTTAATTGACTATGTGTATGGTCATAAAGCAAAGACAGTGACAGGTAAAGTAAACAATTATGCAAAAGCTAATTCAGGGCTAAGGAAGTCCTTGATTTTTAATGTTTAAAGAAAATATCTGGCCTCATTATAAAGCAGCATCACTGACTGAATCTACTTTATACCCTGATGCAGAATCTGGCCTTGTAAAAGGTTTTTGTGGTCTCTCTTTAAAAATATACAATTGAGCTGCTAGATATTTGGGGGGCATCACCAAAGCCCCCCCATGCCAATTCTGCACATGCAATAACACCCCCCTCTCCCCCCGCTCTTTTTTTTTTTTTTAATTAGGTTAGTTTCACACCCAGCTTTTAGCATATTGCCAACAAACTAAAACGATACACACAAACAAAGGATCCAAGCATGTACCGGGGTAGTGACCGAGTACCTAAACTGCAACTCAAAACCCACTCCTTCATTCCAAAGTGCCAACAAAGTAATTCAACCAATCTTCTTGCTCCCTGCTCTACCACAGCTGTACTGTACTCAACAGGATAACAAAAGTCAGAGAGGTCAAAGTCAGGAAATAAGATCAAAACCAGAGAAGTAAACCAACAGACCAGTAGGAAACCAGGAGAAGAAGAGAAGAAGGGTTCAAGACAAGTGAAGGTCAGGAACTGAAATGGAACTATACTGAAAGAAATGGGAGGCAAGATCTGCACAAAAATACCTAATATCACTAGGCATTAGAATGTGTATGCATTGCAGTGGTCAGTTGCCTCATATTTTTAATTCTTTGATATGACTGATATGTAATTTAACATGTAATAAACACATGTTATCGCCGAAAGACCCGAATCCACCACTGAGAACGCGCCGCTGGATCACGAATGGGCCAGGTAAGTAAATCTGCCCCATTAAGTCTTATGTAAGTTCTATTTTTACAATGTGTTGTGTCTCATTTGAAGAATAGAGGAGTTTCTATATAATCTTACGGTGATTTTATAAAATATTTTTTTTTCCATCTACTTACATTATCATCAAAACTATAGAAGCAACAACAAACCTTTACTTTTTTTTATCATGATCAAAGTGGGACAAGCTGAGGTATTTCTGGGCATTCTGAGGTTTCGTAGTGATGGAGACATTGAAGAAATATTTAGATTGCTTTCTATAAAAAGTGATTGGTCTGGTTCCATTTTTGCTGTGATCTGATCTTGTTCTACTCCTTGTGATCCGCCTGCCTGTCCTTGTCTTTCCTCAATGTCCGTGTACTAACATCACTCTGTGTGCGGCTATTTTCATTTCTGTACAAGAAGCAAGGTTAGGGGAAGAGCTTAACTTAGAATTTCTTTTTTAACATTTGGTTCCTATAATTCTGAATGAATTGATTGTAAGAAGCTCTTTTTGTCCTGCCAACATGAATTTCTTTGTTCTTGTCAAATCCGTTTGTGAAAGACTCCAAACAAAACATTTGGATCCAGGGTTGTGGTTACATAATACCTATTGGAAAGGAGATTTAGTGGGACGTTATGTGAATATTCCTTTAATGCTAAGACCTTACTGATTTCCATTTGTTATGTAACTTGACCTAAATAAAGATTTCTGGCTATAGCTTTTGATTCCAGCTACAAACTTTATTTTTTCAAGTCATAGAAAATCTTGCAAATTAGAGAGGATGGCTTTTACAGTTGTATGAATGAATACATTTTTATTTAATGTAGCATAATCATATTCTGCAGCGCTTTACAAATCATGGGATACATATTCAGATAAAAAGAATTACCCTAAACAGTAATAACATGGTCAGATGAAACAATTAAAATGAAGGTCCTATTCACAAGAACTTACAATCTATAACAAGGACGCAGTGACATAGGAAGAATAAGAGATTGTATCATGATCCAGCTAATCTTTATAAGGGGTCAGAATAAATAAGTAACATAAGTAATGTTGCTGGGTGAACATGTCTTCATTCTATATACCAAGGTGCATAGGACTGCACACTAAACAGTATGCAGTATTGGTATCAAGTGCTTGCAGGATTACATAGACTGAAGGAGTGCACAGAATGTGTTAGTGAAAAGAGAGTAATAGTTACATGAAGTTAGGGAATGTGACAGGCCTGCCTGAAGAGCACATTTAAAGGGGTATTCCAGGAATATGAACGTCTGACACAAAAACCCATGATGATATAAATAAATTAGTACAACAATACTCAATGTCATTAGTGACAAAATGGAGCTTAAATAGTACAATTTTATGATTTACTAAATTTATGGCCTCTCTAAAGTAGGTGGAGTTATGACTAAGATGGCAGCCACTGGAAACTACAAGTTCCATGATCCTTTAGTTCTCAGTAACTTCTCCTTCCTCTTATGCTCTGCTCCCAGTGATGATCTAACAGACTTTCTTGCTCTGTTACCACAGTAATGATGTGTAACTGCCATCCCTGCACATCACCACAACACTGGCCATGCCTGATCACATGACCTGCCCAGGCAGGTGCAGAGCATGTGATGTGGACATGTGACCAGCTCTGCGCGGAGGAAATGAACGGACTGATTAAAGGGCCAGTAGCATTTTAATTCTTCATTACAGTCTATGTCAGCAGCATTTTTCTGCTAAGGGGAGCAAAATTTTAAATAACAACTAATTACAACTTAGCTTATATTTTAATGACCCATTTGTATATGAATTATGCTTATTCCTGGAATACCCCTTTAAAGCTTTGCTAGTTGGATATTAGTCTGATTGTCCAGGGTAGAGTATTCCAGAGAATTGGTGCAGCTTGGGGGAAGTCTTAAAGGAAACCTACCATTTCAAATCGTCGGTGTAAGCTGTAAACACCGAGCACCAGCTCAGGGTGAGCTGGTGCCGGTGCTTAGTTTCGTTAGTGTTATAAACACTTTTTAAACTTTATAGCAGAAACTGCTTCGGCGCTGCGTGCGCACGATCGTGCGCGCGTCTACATAGGAAATTCCGCAGGCATTTAAAGAAGAGAATAATCATAGACCACTGCCAGATCGAAGATGGAGGAGAGGTAGGGTGGAGCAGCACTGTGTAGCCCCCAAATGCCCGTAGCCTCCTCTGCAGGTATAACCTGCTCTGGCCCCTCCTGTGAAGTACATTTATGTTCTCTGCCCACTCCAGTAGGACTTCACTGCCTCAATGTCCAATCCCTGGATGACCACTAGTTGAGAAGGACTGCATTTATGGAAGTCCACCACCATCTTCTTGGTCTTTACAGTACTTTATTAGTACAACATAAAGTGCCACCATAATACTGAGTTTCAAAGCATCCAGTTTCAAAGCTAAAGCATCCAGTGTCTAAACAATACAAACTCAATATAAAACACAGGGGCACATTTACAAAGAATGTAGGAAACTTCACTAAAAGTGCTCTGCCTGTGTATAATGCTCGGTGCGCCACATTGGTTAAGAACATGCACCAGAAATCATGAATTTGTTACTTCCCTGCACTGACCCAACAGAAAAAAAGCCAATCCATGTGCTTTATTCAAAGAGTACATAACATTATTCATTATAGAAAAAAAAGAACCGACCAAAAAAAATCATCACTCTTTCCAAGTCAAAGGGACTTCATAAAGTCATGCTCATCTCCCTTTATTATTTGTCTATATCTTCCACATGGCCTGTGGGTAAAGTACCATGAAAGACCCATTCCAGTGTGTAGCATCCTGCTCTGCCAGGGCATAAAGCGATAAAGCCGGAAATATGCTCATAAAATTAGCACTTGGATAGACCTACGGGGCTTGTAAATAAGGAAGGCATGAGAGGAATTTCTAGTGAAAGCATTTACAGCGACCATTAACAACTTCTCTTCTAACATCAGTTCCTATAAATCTAATTGCCTACGTCACTCCTATATATTTTTGTTACATTTATATTGGAAGTTACCTGCTATGCTTTTACATCTTCCTTCTTCATGTTTAGTAGAATTGCAACAGAAATCAGGAGGAAGTGGAAATAAAGAGTCTCTGAAGCTTGCAGTCCATAAACATGCAGTAAACCTATAAACTGTATCCCTATCTAGACATTATACAGCTTCTATACTGAGGAGAATTAGCCAAGAGGCATAATGCACATCTAGTAACCAGAAAGCATTCATGTTATATCTAGAGCTAGGGCCATATTCACAATAGCTCTTGGGTCACAGCTGATCTCCAATACATGAGCCAGGGGTTTCCAAGGATCAAGCCAAGCTGCGCCTCCTTATTTGGGATTAAGCTGCAGCTGCTTGAGAACCAGGGATCTGGTATGTTGGCATGGAAAATGA